>JAZHYW010027379.1:0-90848 GCA_037355805.1 Ixodes ricinus | reverse complement strand
CTATTTACAAATATTTATTTTCGTTATGATAATCGAAGTACATAAGAAGCATCATATTGTAAGTATTCTTCCGATATCATAATACTTTGGCTGAATTCCTACATATTAAAATAAAGGTTAAAAGGTCCTATAGTATAGGCACTTTCCTCTAAGTTCAAAAATGGCCACCACAAAAGAAACAAATATTTAGTAGAAATAATTTGTCCGATTACTTTTGGGGCAACTGACTACCACTGATTTTTTCGGTGAAGATCGGAGGAGGTCGAGCCACCTCATCGTGCGGTTTTGCGTGGAAGGACCCACCTCGGCGTCCTTATGACGTCACCACAACCCCTGCAAAAAAAGCAGGTGAACTTGCACTCCACATGGCACAATGAACTCTGAACCCGACACGCACCCAGAACAAAAACAAAAACATGTAAAACTTTTTATTAGGAATTCTCGTGACACACTTCACTAAAAAAAATATACACTCGCCTTAATCAATCTTATGAACCCGGAGAAAACAAGCGTGTGTCATGTGTGCCGTGCATTCGAAACCAGCTAAGGCTCCCTGTAACCAAGCATAGGAAATCACAACGCCCGCATTATGCAAGCACTACACTTTTCGTCCTCTCCGGGTTTATCAGAATGATCAAGGCAAGTTTAACTTTTTTTTTCCTTGTGAAGTAAGATTCGTTCAGTATGTAAGCTATACTTTCAATATAAATTTTAATGCACGTTGTGTTTTAGCGGTGCGTTTCGCCATTATTACGGTCTGGCAAATAATTTGTTCTCACTCAAACTACATTTTTAATATATGGTTCGTGCATTGAAAATATAATATAGGCATAATCTCTGTAGTTCAACCCAGACGTACACAAATAGTGTATTTTTATAGCATCGTTTTCTGCCAAGCAATTACCGTGGTACAAAGCGATACTCTGGCGGAAACCGCGTGCATCGCCCTCTGTCCTGGCAGAAACCGATACATACCCAGTTCCACAAAAAGAAAAGAAAAAAAAACATGGGGACGCTCGCCTGTTTTCAAAAATGTTGGTCCTAGCCTTTGAGTAAGGGCGCTTACACTTATCATTATATCTGGAAGGTTAACGCTTGCTTTTTACTGAACAGCTGCTAGCATTTTCGTACTCGACATCGTTTTTTTTGTTTTTTTTTACCGGATGCTATTATATGGTTTGTACCCAATTTTATTTACCCTTTCCCTTTTTTTTCTCAGAGGTGGTACATGCGTATAAAGCTACCAAAGGGGCAATATTGCGCTTGCCTTTACAGCAGATTAAGCGCATCTGATGCCAGTTAGTTTGTAGGCATTTTGCGCAGCGTCATCTCTGCTCATCTGTCCTTTCTTGGTGCAAATAGGTAAAGACATCCTTTGTGAATACACACAATCTTAGGAACCCCCGAGTTTGCGCCGCACGTGAATGCTGTTAAAAAACAAAACAAAAAAAACATTGCTTTTTACTTAAGCAGATCTTTTAAATGAGAAGAATGTTCCACGCCTCAATAAATATGTAGTCCAGGGGTGCAAAATGGGAGCCCAGCCCATTTTGCTGCCGAAACTGCATGACCATTAGAGCACGGTGGCACTCAAACGTCGCATTGTTAGAACCGATTTGATAAAAACTAGTGATTTCTATTCTGGGAGTACTGCCAAGCACATCTGCAGGCAGTATATTTGGTACTGAAAGGGAATACTCATTTTTTCTAACACTTTTAAGTTAACACTTTTTTACTGATGATAATTTTGTCGGCTGTAAGCTTTTGTTTCGTTTTTTTCAGGGCGACATTCGTCTTCTAATTTCCACTACAGGTAAAATGTTACAGGGACTCCATTTTCCTGGAGCCGCAGTGCTCCTCTGTTTGGTAATTTCTTGCGCCCGGACACTGGCTCAAGGGGACTCGAGGCTGACTAGCGTATCAGTCGCCGACGTTGCCAAGGAACTCGCGGATATGTAAGTTGTGGTGTGTTTTAAATGAGAAGGGCGATTGGCACCTTGGCCCAATGCCAAGTAATCTCCATGGCAAAACTGTGTCCCCTTTGTTTACCAATGAGACTGCTTGATCATTGATCGTAATAATGATCGGCGTTTAGATCGACTAAACTGATTTTTTAAAAAATTAAAAAATCAATTGTTTGTGTTATTGGACATCGTGGGGTTGTATGTAAAACACAAGTAGTTGTCAATTTTCTTACAATGAGCTCCAGCAATTACTTGCGCCTTTTGGAAAAAGTGTTAGAACCTAAACATAGCTGAGTAGTTTCAAGAAGCGCATGGAAGGTAAATCGAAACAAAATGATTCTTCACGTGATCTCTCGATATCAGGATATACGATGAGCCCCTGACCTCTGCAAAATAGCTAAAATGCATGTTTTGAAATTATAGGCTCTTAGTATATTTTGTTTTGTAAACAAATAAAGTCAGAATCAAACCTCAATTATTTTATCTCAAAAGGAGTCAAATATCTTGCTTTATACATGTTATTTTTTAAAATTCTTGTTCAGTTAGGCAACAATAAAATGTTCATGGTACAATTTATTTTAGGATCATCTACGAGTAAGAAAAACTGGTGCACGTAGATATATTTATTAAGCTACCACTTCTACTTAAAGCAGCGGGCTGAAGTTACGGATTTTCTGTCCGGCAACTGGTCAACATATTCATGCACTTCTGAAATAGAAAAGTTGAAACCCGAGCACTTCATGTGCTATGTCACTTGCAAGTCCGGTCGTCCTATATAAGATTTTATTCACACTTTCAGATTAATATCTGCTTTTTTCTTAATCCAAATCTTGCGGTATCGGTGAGAACGTTAGCGGTAATCTGCTCCGATCATGATGCAGTCGATTGTCAAATTTAACGAGTGGCAAATTTATAAAAAAAAAAACAACAGGTTTGGTATTTACCATGGTATATATGGTTCCAGGTCTATCCCCGGCGTCAGTCATAGGATCACCACAGACGTGCAGGACGGAGGTCATAGGCTGGTTGAAACATTCCAAGATTCAAATGGCACTGTTCTTGGTTGCAATGCCCTCGGTGACAAGTAAGTAGGCATATAAAAAGCCCCTTTTTTAACAAAAAATAATAAACTACTATTTTTGGATGAAAATTTTATTAGCTTTGTTTATTGCAATCAAACGTGATTATAAATTTTGTTTCAATCGATGGCTAATTATTGCTACTAAAATGTCCAACGCTATTCATATATCAGGAACACACGGCACTCATAAAAGTCCCTAACTGTACAGTGAACCATAATACAATCGCAAAAACTATCATTCGCCTTATCAACCGATACGACAGGCAATCGAATCCGCATTACGCCATGATGGCCATGCTATCTTTAAGGAGGAATAAGCGTTCCCCTTTTGCCATCAAGACTATTTTTTATTGGAGCTTGATGCCGATAGACCTTGTCACTGGTTTAACTCATTAAATGAAGGCAAATAATAGGTGTTCTATGGGCATCACAGGTAAGACTCTACGCAGAAGCTTCTGAGTTCGTAGAGTCAATCGATTAGATTCGCAAGTTATATTGTAAGGAATGACAATTGACGAGGCGACAAATGACTGAAGGACTCTAACCGTTAATTGGGGTGAACTTGCGCCCAAACCAAAAAAGAAGAAGGCTAGCTTCGCAGGCGTCGATGGGTTTGTAACGGCAGGATCGAGCGCTGGGGCGAGACTGACTCAGTCGGCCGCGGCGGGGCTTCCTTTAGGCCTTCCCTGGGATCCTAGACATTCTACCTCATTCGTTTTGCAAGTATACATTCTAAGCATGAACAATGTACACGGTTCTCGAACGTTCTAAAATATTCTACTTACATAAAGAAAGAAAAAACGACAAGCGGTGGCAGGAATTGAAACGACTGCGCACGCGGCAAAGTAAATAAAATGTTGACAGATATAAATTGTGTCGTCCAGAAGAGAGAAATTGGTAAACAACAAGGACCGAAATACTTACAATAAACCGGCTGCAAACAAATTTTTAAAGAGAGTGTAAAACGATTTTAGTTTTATTCTCATGAATAATATTGATATATCAGAGCAAAGTATATGAACTTTAATTTGCAGACAGCGGCAATGCCACCAACATATTGAAGTTGAATGCGTGTGAGACGGGAACAAGCTGGGAAAACATTTGCGCAAATATGTGTTTGTAAAGCTCAATCTCGCAAAAAAGTCAACCGATCGAAGGTAGCTCCCAATAAAATGTTATACACAAACGAAGCACTCTCAGTACACTAAAATAGAAAAAAAAATTAAACGGTTTTGAGGTTGAACATGCAAACACTAGAGAGAGAATAAAAAACGTGATTATAAACATAATAAAATCTAGTTTTAAAAAGAAGTTAGGCGTTTTATTGCTTTATGGTTAGCAAATCGCCTGACAAATTGACTTCTTCTTCGTGATACTTCTATTTGATCTGCGCCTCCCCTTGTAAAAGTGTCACCGGTTTTCCATATTAATTTCTGATAAAATAGTTAAGCTAACCTCACAAGTCTTAATTGGTCGAAAAATGTAATGGTAAGTTTAAAACAATAAGTGAAAAATAAAAAAGTACTTTAATTGATCCTATATCCCACATTTATTACCAGTCTTTAAGCTTTGTAGACAAACAAAAAATCCATCCGTTCCGTTCCTGGGCTTTTGAGTCTAATTGCCTAATTACTACTTTAGAGATGTCAAACTGTCGTGTACTTGTCTTAACATAACCTTAAGCGTGATCCGGAGAAAATTAGTGAAGAGCGTCCATCTTTTCCATACATCGACAGAAAGTGTGACGCAGACAGATTTTACTGCAGTATACACGTACACCCTGGCATGGTGTGGAATACACGTTCATTATTGGAGTTGCACTATATTTAATTAGTTTGTGTCGTTCAACATCCTGCAGAACTCTGCTTCGAACCATTTTCGCATGTGTGCGGAAAACGAATATGCCGACTGCAGCAAGTCATTTCGCTTGTTTTTAACAAATATCCGAGTGGAAAAAACAGCGAACAAAATGTTAGGCAACGCCAAATTGTGTTCTTTCTCATCCTTCACCTCGGCTGCATTGCCCCTGGACCGTGTTCAAACTGCGGGTTTACTGATTCTTTGGGTTGAACACTCCATGTTTGTGGCGACAGCGCGTCTGACTCATCCCGATCTTTCTAGAAAGCGAGTCACGTGATCCGGTGTTGCTATCTACAGACCAACTTAACTCACTGACGCCAAGCCACTGCGGTGGCGTTGCTGTTGGTAATGCACATGCGCAGATGATTCACTCCTCCCGAATTTGGTTTCTGCACAGGCGCAGTGCTCACACTTGGTGTGGGCGAAGCGGGCTTGTTTGGAAACACTGTTTTATTGTATATATACCACCTACGAAAGGATCAAGGATGCTTTTCCGCTCTCCGGCGCTATCGCAACTCGTGTGGGTCATTCTTGCGGCTGCCCTTCAGCGCGGCGCAAGCGATAACGCGAGAGTCTTCCTGGTGACATCACATTTGAAACTGACGCGTGCCGTAAAACCAGGTTTTTCCAGGGTGCCTAAATAAATTCCGTGTTTGTCGCAGCGAGCACCATACCATCAGGCAGGCTTTTGCAGAGGAGCCCATAAAAGTTCCGTACTCTTGGAGCCTCCACGAAGCCAATAACACTCTCGGCTGTTTGTTTTCTCTCGGAAATGTGAAACCTATTGGCGAAGATATCGAAAGTTAGATGCTTCGCTTTGTTCAGATTTTTCGCCGAACAGTTCGGTGTTTACCCAACACAAAGCTTCTGAACTGGATCCTTTACGTCGTCAAACTTAGCCGAGCACGGGGCGCAGGTTGGACGGGAGAGGCGAATGATGGCGTTGTTTCCTGGGACTCAGGTTCTATAGGTACTTTATGAATTGAACACGATATACCAGGATCCTTAGGTAGACATTAAGGAGACGAGATAACGGCCGTAAGGATGTCATCACTGGGTTCCAATCACCGTAGCTATAGGCAAAAGGATATGCCACAGTGTACAGCGGCAACCTGCACATAAAGAGCCAGTTTTTTATCGCAAATTAATCTTTGTCAGACGTGTTTTGAGTCAATTGCAAAAAAAAGGGTTTACTCTTTCAAGGACCCTCATCACTATCACGATAGTTAGCTTCTGCGCACTGTTTTTTCTGTCTGCTGGGTTGTACACGTACTTTTCCAAAACCTAGTGGCCACTTTTACGAATTGTTCAGTAGGTTTCTTCAAAATGTGGCATCTTGCACGTGACTTTATCGTCTAATACAAGGGGCATTTCGCCAAGGAGGTAACTAAAGACTGGTTCAGACATCTGAAACGAGCGCGTTACCTACGACTGTGTCCGTTGTGACCCGAGCGGCCGGAACAACCGCTCTGCGAAGCGTGTACACACTCCTGCAACCGGTGCAACAATCGCAGCAGGCGGTCAGCACGGCGGCCGTCCAGCACGGCGGTCAGCTGTTTCCGCGATGCCTCTAAAAGGAAGGGGACGGATTGCCACCCACTATCGTAACAGAAAATAGACAGACAGTTTTTGATAGCCTCAAACTTCATTAATATTTATTTTTCTAGGGTATTCTCACAGGGTAGAGTGGATGAAATAAAGAAAAGAAAAGATGCAATGCGCCGTCTTGGACGATCACGATTCGCACGGCTCTACCAATAGTACATATCTCGCCACACGATGTCTCTACGACTAAAGAAGACGATATAACTTTAGCAGCGATAAAGCAACGTAGATATATGATTTCATGATCATGTAGACGTTTCGAGCGTTCAGCAATGCGATCACTAATAAAATTTCTCGGGGGATGAAGAGGCATGAGAATTTGCATCCTTCAAGCAAGCTGCAGACGCCGACAGTCCCGACTCCCGCGACGGGCACCGTGCAAGCGGAGTGCGGCCGCAGGGGCGAAACACGGCACAGCACATTCCGGAGTGGGAGAACTCGGTGACCGACCGTCGGGGGTCAAGAGCCAGACGTCTTAATGGATTCTTCATCGCGTACGTGAAGACAACTCGCCGAGTGGTCTATGTCGAGTGCTAGTAAAGGGACCACGTCTTTCGGTCCGCCTTGTTAGTTTTGTCATTAAACTTATGTAGTCCTCGTTAAAGGTCTACGCCGGGTGATGTTCGAGGACAAAAATACTAAAAAAGAACCAGTCGAGGTAAACAAATATGACGGAACGAGCGTTTGCACAGTCTTGAGGGTGCCGCCACAAAATAGCCGCACGAGTAGACAGATCTTTCCTTCTAGGACGTGCTGGCTTATCATCGCGACACATGACGAGAACTCACAGTCAAGGAAAGCGCTCTACGCGGGGCTATGAGCTTCTACAACGCCGACTAGGTCGACGATCACCACAGACGCCATGTTTTTCAGCAGATAGCAGGAAGCACAACCGAGAGGCGACGCGCGCGTCCGAGCTCTCCTCCACCTATGATTCGTCTGTCGTTGTCGTCACTTCGTTCGTTCCCAAACGTAGCGAAAAAGTGCAGCACAGCTAAACTCCTTGCATTGCAAGTAAACACAAAAAACGGCCGTTTGGCGCGTCGTTACCACGGGTACTCGTCGTTCCAACCCGTTGCATTCTTTTGTTGTCGAAGCGGTCGCTCTGAACGCAAGTGTGTGACGGGCCTTCAGCACATTTTTAAAGGTACATTTAATGGGGGTGCGAATAGGTTTTGAAAGCTAATAGTGTTGCTTCAAAGTTCACTACACTGCAAAGTAAAGCCAGGTTTATACCGACTTTCTTTTGCACTGATGGATCTAGGTCAGTGGTTGTCAAATGAGGGTCCGCGGACCCTTTGGGGTCCGCGATGGCATCCTAGGGGTCCGCGAACCCCTGTCTCATCAGTTAAGCCCGGCAATATAAGTTGTCTTTTTTTCACACTAAGAAGAAACGTTTCAATTTTCGGGTGAGTTATCTCATGTGTATGTCATTGAGATAAGTCTACTTCAAACTAGAAAATAGTTCTATTAATTTTAATATATTATCATCATTAATCTATACCTTTTTATTCCCCTCACCCCAAACGGGGTCCTCCATCATCTCCCTCTATCTACAAGGGGTCCGCTAAACATCAATGGTTGAGAACCACTGATCTAGGTGTTATACAATTTTCTAGTTTATTCATAGCAAACATTTATACACTTAATGTCTATGGTTCCAGCGATCACATGCTGAATTGCATTGGTGGCTATTCACGACGTCAGAAGAGGTGACGCCACGCAGTGACATATACCTCCTATAAGAAACGGAGCTCGCCCCTGTCAAAATGCGCAGCGAAAACTTTGCGGTTGGATGGCGAAAATGTGAAATAGAGGAACGGTTACAAGAATGGAAGAAAAAACAAAATATTAAGCTTATAATAAAACATATTGTCACGAATCGCAGACGATGAGGCAGGAAAATAACGGAATGAACTGAAGATTTAATGGGGTGAACTTGTGCCTGAAACGAAAACAAAATGTGCACACATCTAGAAAGCAGCAGCAATCGTCGACGGCGGCAGCATCAATCGATGGTGCGTCGGCGTAACAACTGCATATCGCTAGAGAGAATCAGCGAATGAATCGGCAATATGGCACACGGCTCTTGACCTACTATGCTCGTTATCTTGAATATTTGACCTAGAATGTTCAAGAAAAAGCGAGGGCAAAACTGACTAGGCATTATTCTGGCCTCCTTATCTTTTAGGCTCGGGATAAGAGTATACGCGAAACGTCTAGCTAGATGAACGGAGAAGCTATCTCAATTATGCACGCGGCATTATTCCCCCTTTAAAAGCGCACTGCCTCTTTGCACCACAGCACAAAACGAAACAAAATAATGGTAAGCTAAAAATGCTCTGGAACACGAAAAGTCAACAGTCCTACCGAGCGTAGAACGGCTTGAGTGAAACGACGTGAACCACCTCGGGTTGTGGTCGGCGTCGCGAAGATGTTTGTATTATATCGGGCGACACTTTCTAGTTGAGCTCCCCGAGGTGACGAAGTACCTTGTACGGTGCGAAGTACGGTTTCAACAGTTTTCCGCTGAGGCCGCGGCAATGAATGGGTGTCCACATCCATTCCCTGTCTCCGGGCTGGAAGTATACATCTCGACGACGAAGGTTGTAGCTGCCAGCATCGAAACGCTGCTGGTCTTTAATCCGGAGTCGGGCGAGCTGGCAGACTTCTTCGGCACGTTGAGCAACCACATTAGCGTCGTCACTCCAATCGTCAGTTGGCAAGTGGGGCAGCATCGCGTCCAGCATGGCCGTTACTTTCAAACAATGTACCAGCTGGAAAGGTGTAACTCCAGTGGTCTCTTTAACTGCCGTTTTTTATAGGCAAACATTATGTAGAATAACACCTGCTTCCACGTCTTGTGCTCCATGTCGACGTACATGGCGATCATATCGGCGATGGTCTTGTTTAGCCGTTCCGGCAGCCCGTTCTTCTGCGGATGGTACGCCGTCCTTCGACGATGGATGGTGTGGCTGAGCCGGAGGATCTCTTGAGTTGGCTGCGGCAAAAATGACGACCCTCGGTCTGTAATTAGTACTTCGGGGGCACCGTGCCTGAGGAAAATGGATTGCACGAAGAACCTGGCGACTTCCACTACCGTGGCCAATGGAAGGGCTTTGGGTTCGACATACGTTGTGAGGTAATCATTCACAACGACGATCCACCGGTTTTCATGTGTCGATGGTGGGAACAGCCCAAGCAAGTCCATTCCGATCTGCTGGAATGGTGTAGTCAGAGGAGTGATTGGCTGCGAGAGTCCTGCCGGCTTCGTCGGTGGTTTCTTGCGTCGTTGGCATTCGCGGTACTATCGGACGTAAAAGTGGACAGTCTTCGGGAACTTGGGCCAGTAGTATTTTTCTCTAATCCTTGTAAGTGTTCTGCTGTAGCCAAATGTCCCGCCGTCAGATTGTTATTGCACGCTTAACCAGCAGCCACGTCGAGTTGGTACCGACGAAGTTTTCTTTGTGCAGCACACTTTCTCGAACAGCGAAGGTTGTTAGTGCTCGTGCGAAGACACGTGGAGCTGCACTCTGTCGTCTCTACAGATGCTCGATGAGTGCAGGCAGCTCATGATCATCTCGTTAAAGTGCTGCCATGTTGTTCACTGTCACCGAGCCGACAAAAACGCCGACATCGTTGCAGTCGTCGTTGCGTTTAGATGCCAACTTGACGTCGACGTCGCTGTGCTTGCGGCTGGACTTTAAGACCACACTCATGTCGAATTCTTGAAGTAGAAGATTCCACCACGCGACACGTGCTGATAGATCCTTCAGGTTCGTAAGCAAACAAAGCGAGTAGTGGTCTGTGACGCTCGAAACGGGTTTCTGTACAAGTACGGGCGGAACTTTCCTATCGTCCAGACGACGGCAAGGCAATCCTTCTCGGTCGTTGAATAATTGCTCTCTGCCTTGGAGAGCGTCCGATTGGTGTAGGAAATTACCCTTTCTGTGCCGTCCTGCAGTTGGACAAGCACTTCGCCAAGTCCTGTATTGCTTGCGCCCCTGGGAATTTCGATGTTTGCAAATTGGTTAAAGTGTCCGAGAATCGAAGGCACCCGGAGTCTTCATATGAGCTCGTAGAAGGCCCGCTGTCGTTCCTCTCTCTACTCGAACTTTACGGCATCCTTCGTAAGGTATGTCAGCGGCTCGGACAGTTTGGCGAAGCCCCGAACGAAGCATCTATAGTAGGCGCAAAGCCCAAGAAATCTTCTGACGGCCTTCTTGTCCGCTGGGCGGGGAGACTCGGTTTCGGCGGACGTCTTCGCAGGGTCAGGCCGTACATCTTCGCTACTCACGACATAGCTTAGTAATTTCAGTTCACCATAGGCGAACCGGTACTTCGTCGTACTGAGTGTGACTCCGGCGGTCTTGATGGCTTAAAGCACGACCCAAAGTCGCCTTAAATGTTCGTCAAAGTCGCTTGAAAATACCACGACGTCGTCGTGGTAGGCAAGACAGCTTTACCATTTTAGGCTAGCCAGTACTGTGTTCAAAACGCGCTGAAATATTGCCGGTGCTGTGCATACTCGAAGGGCATTACTTTAAATTCGTACAGTCCGTCCGGCGTAACGAAGGCTGTCTTCTCGCGATCTCGTTCGTCGACTTCGATCTTTCAGTAGCCGCTCTACACCTCCATTGACGAAAAACATCGGACGTGGCGCAGCCAATGTAGGGTATCGTCGATTCGGGGAAGCGGGTATACATCTTTGTTTGTCACGGTATTTAGTCGACGGTAGTCCACGCAGAACCTCAGTGTTCTGTAATTCTTCTTTACAAGAACAACTGGGTACACCCATAGACTACTTCAAGGTTGGATAATGTCGTCGTCGGGTATTTTCTGGCTTTGTTCTTGTATCACCTCCTTCTCTTTTAAGGATAGCCGGTATAGGAACTCGTGAATAGGCAGATCGTTGTCCTTAGTAACGATATTGTGCCTTGCTACCTTTGCTTGTCGCACCCTTGATTACGTCGCGGAGCACCCGCTGAACTCGCTGCGAAGTTCAACTAGCCGTCGCCGTTTTGAAGGTTGCAGCTCGGGCTCGACATCCCAATGTAAAGGCGGCGTCCTGTTGGACTGTGACGGCGAAGGTACTTTAGATATTGCGGTAAAGGTGGCTGACGCTTTAAGTTGCTTGACGTATCCCACGGAGGTACCCTTCACTAGGTGTTGCGACACCTGTTGGCAGTTCGACACGAGAAGAGTTTCACGTCCTTCTTGGAAATCCGCAATGCCTCGTCCGACGCCATTTCCTTTTCCCAGGAGCAGTTGAACGCTGCCTTCCAGAAGAGCGTCCTCTCACGTGGTTTCTTTGGTCCTTGTGGGTACTAGAACGCTCGAATGTGGCGGCAGGTTTACGTGGCCGCCGAGGACTCCTACCGCTGCTGCCGTTACTTTGGACTCCTCCGGTGTTGGAACAGCGTTTGGGAGCGTCACCTTGTTCTCTCCTAGGTCGATGTCAGCGCCGCACTCGCATAGAAATTCTTCCCGAGGACAACGTCCTTCGCGCAGTTCAATAGAACAACGAACTTCAGCGGGCAGGCCTTGCCATGAATCTAGACGTGAGCGGTGCACCGTCCGGCTGGTGCAATGAGGTGTGGCCACAGTGGTTGGTATTTGAGGTTCGTCCCATGGCGTCGTCACCTTCTTGAGGTGTCGAGAGTCTCCCACTCAAAACAGAGTTGTCCGCTCCGATGTCCACGAGTGCCGACGCTTCGTGGCTGTCGACGACAAGGTTGAGAATATTGGGCACTGTTTTGCGGAAGCGTCGTTTTGATACGTGGAGTCGCAAGAGTGAGAGCTCTCCGTCGTATTTGGGGGCTCTTTAAGTTGTCGGCCTACGGCAACTCTACCTCCAGGGGTAGCTGCTCTTAGTTTTCCCGGCGAGACACGGGGGGACAGGCTCTCACGGATGGATTCAAGTGGATGTGATACCGGGCGCTCGGGTGACGGCGAACGGAAACCGCAGCGCGGAGACGGTCCCGGGGATTGCGACCGGCTGAGGTATTCGTCGATATTCCAAGGTGACTCGCCGTACCTTGGGCGTGGGGCGCTCTGCTGAAAACCTCAGAGCCCAAACTGGCGGAAGTAGCAGCGACAATAGGCATGGCCAGCCTCATTACAATGGAAGCATATTGGGTGCCGGTCTGCAGCTCTCCACACGTCGGTCTTTCGAAGCCCACGTTGATCCTGGTGGGCAGTGTACTGTGGCGAAGGGGACTCTCGTCGAAGTTACACCGAGTACTGCCTGGAAGGCAGGTGACGTGCTACGGCTGCGTTGCTCAGGGCCGGTGGTTCCGGAGCAGCGTTGACGAGAATTTCCGGCTGGATCGCTTTCTGAACTTCTTCCCTGACAACCTCAGCGATTGAGGGCGAAGCTGGCTTTGCGGCAGCAGGTAGGAGTTTCCTAGTTCCTCCGGGACGACGTCCCGGATGATTTCCCGGAGGTCCGAGGTTTTGCACCTGGAGGGCGAGAGGGCAGCGGCGGCTTGAATTCGCTGGTAATCGGAGGCGCGCGCTTGGAGATCGCGCTCGATGTTCGTTACCTCAGTGACGAAGGCTTCGGCGGTAGTCGGTGGGTTCCGCACGAGGCCCCCAAAACGCCATTTCTTACTCCGCGCATTAGAATTCGTAGCTTCTTTTCGTCCGTGGCCTGAAGGTCGTCACGGGTGCTCAGGCGCAGGACCTTCACTGATGCTCATGACAGTTTCGTTTGGGCCCTGGCTTCGCATTCGAAGAAGGTTTTCGGCCCCCTCCCGTTGATGACGGCTGGTGAACGTCTGTTTCAGCGCGTCCTTGCAGGCGGTTCAATAGGTTAAAGAGGTCTCGTGATTCTCAAACCAGTACCCGGCCGTTCCTTCGTGCGCAAAGTACAAATTCTGCAGGCGCTGTGCTTCCCTCCATCGGTTGTGCTAGGCCACTTGTTTGTACTGCTGTATAGCCAGTCCTTGACATCTTCAAAAAGCTCATCGTAGAAGGACGCGTGCGTGCGTGCAGCGATGGGTTGGACGACGACAGGCGGCGTGGGGTGGTCATGGCTAGTTTTGCTCTCGGCTGGCAGGGGACGAAACTCTGGGGACTTGTCTTGAGTGCGGCGGCGCTTGCTCATACGTCGGCATCCTCCTCCAAAGGTATTCTTTTTCTGAGGAGCGGGCTTGCACTGCGGTCACACGTAGGGGTACGCTGCATGGGTTACGTTACCTCGCACCTCCACCAGAATGTCACGTTTGACTGACAATGAGGCAGGAGAAAACGGAATGAACTAAATATTTAAGGGTGCGAACTTGTGCCAGAAACGAAAAAAATAACACACGTCGGGAAAGTAGCAGCGAGCGTCGACGGCGGCAGTAGCATGGGACGATGCGTCGGCATAACAGCTGGCTATCGCGAGACAGAATCAGTGAATACATCGACAATACGGCGCACGTTTCTTTATCTACTATGCACGTCATCTCGAATATATGACCAAGAATGTTCGACAAAGAGCAAGGGTGAGACTGTGTAATCATCGTTCTGGCCTCGTTTCCATTTATGCTCCAGGTAAGAGATTATGCGAACCTTCTAGATGAACGGAGACCATATCGTCTCGCTCATGTACGGGCAATATTCTCCTTTCCTCGTTCTGATGTCGTTTTTTTTTGTAAAGTGATTAGCAGGTTTGAATTCGCCAAAAGAAATGGCAATTGAATGCACAACGAGGGAGTTACAAAATTTCATGGCGCACCTGATGTTCTGCAGAGATCTCATCGACAAAGTACTGAACGTCACACCGATGGAAATGGTGACAAACGTAAAGCAAGATGAAATACAGTACTTCTTGGAGTTGTGTGACTATATGACGGAAAACGGCACGCAGGGTCCACTAAAATCAATTTTTGAGTTTATCCTCAAAAACTTGCAGAGCCTCCTCATATACCCAGGTAAGGCAGAAAAAACAATATAAAATTGATAAATGAACTTTCTATAATATCAATTTTTTTATATTCACGGCAGTCACTCAGGTTTTCTTTTTGGCGCATTTACATAAAATCAAAATAAGCGGTAAGCAAAAATCAGAAACCCAAGTGCATATGCAAAAATTGTGCTAATCGCACAAAGTAATGCATAACATCAAGACGCATGCACAAGACTATCCAATTTGTGGCTTTAAGTTGTAATTGATGCAGGGAGCTCAAGGTGAGGTAGAACTTCAGTCATTGCACCTTGTTTTCTACCTGAGTGAAAATAGCTTTGGGGTGCAATCTTTACTTGCTTTCATCGCCTTTTTTTCTCCACAGGCGAATAAATCCTAAATCGTTGGTACAAAAAAAAGTTTATCGGTTGTACGGTCAGTCATTTAAGGAGCAACTCCGCCGGGTTAATTGTTTTCACTTATTTAAGAGCTAGAATTCCCCGAAGAAAAGCCGAATAGGCATCGAAGCAAAGGGTGCCCAACTGTGGAACCTTACGTTTCGAGGTTGAACCCCCCCCCCCCTCCCCCCCGTCTTTTTAATTTTTTACGTAATGCACGATTAAACCGCTCATGTTAATTCAGACAGACATTTTTTTCGCATCAGCTTTATGTTCAGAGTCTATGTACGTATATTTATAGTAGCTTCTTCAATATTTAGGTTGTACGAGACCTCACTTATAAAGTTGGAACTGCTTGTGCCTGGAACGCGTCTCCGATTAGAGTGTTTGGCGTCCTATGCAAGTCGTCTGCTTCTTGGGCTGGAGTTGAGGTGACGTCAGAACTACGCCGAGCTCTTATTGGCTGACTGAAAAACATAGTTGGTAGATCTCAATGCTAGATGCTTCGAGGTCTACCTACAATTTTTTTTTCTTTTTCAATCAGCCAATAAGAGCTCGGCCTTGTTCTGACGTCACCGCAACTCCTGAGCAAGAAGCAGACGACTTCCCCTCGGCATTCCACTTTAGCATCCAAATTGGTCCCGATGTGGCAACAAATAACGTCAAAAGAGCCGGCCTGCCACACTGTCGGATGTCGCAATCTTGGGGGATGGTCGTAGAAATTCTGGCGAAAAAGAAGACGTAACGCCAGGATCGCTATCGTCGCGGCATACCGTCTTAGGTCTGTTTTGGTTACCGTTTACTCTCCTACTTCGGATCGGACTACATGATAACAGGCGCCTGCCATATAGAAAAAAATGAACGCTGTACGTTTTTCTTTTAATTATTTTTTTGAACTGTAATTGTATGTAGAGAAAGATTAACGCACGTTTCACGAGCTGAGAACGCCAATGATTCATTGTAGGCGGTCTTTAGTGAAAGTACGAAAACTGTTGCACACCCTGCCCCTTTCAGTCGTATACACGACGAGGATTTAAAGTGTCCGCATTATAAACATCGTAAAGACGGAGTTTCCGACTGTGCAGGAACAAAGTGGTGTGGAGCCGGAGATATTGCCAAGAACTACGATGACCTCGGGAGCCAAAGAGGAACGGACATGTGCTGCCGTACTCATGACCACTCTTCCGATAATATAGCACCATTTCAGTCGGAGCACGGCGTCACCAATTTCCAGATTTTCACAATGTGAGAAATCGGGATTCAAGACCTTTAATTAAGATTAGTGGGGCTGCCACAGTAATTACTTAAACAGAGATAGTGTGTGAGCTACGAAGGTGTCAAAGGAATAACATAATTGAGCTATTGCATAGGAAAACATAACTTGTTATTAGGGAGTTCTCGCAGACCGCGTTTCTCCCTCCGCTAAGCCCTCCGCAACGAAGAAGCCGCTACCGCGCCTGCGCGCCGATGGCCTTGACTGTAGATTTCTGGATATCGTAGCGGGTTGCGGAGAGCGTTGCGGGAAGGCGATAAGTGATCTACGAAAACTCTCGAATTAAGAAGAAACAATTTGCGTGAATATTTGTTTTCGTGGAATTGTCGGAGAAGCCATTCCTGAAATTACAAATAAGAAATTGTTTATTTGTGACTAAGCCTGACACTAAAGACTTCAACCTATGGGAAGGCAATCGTTGGCGTCTTTAGCAGTTAAAAAATGAAATTGAATTACGTTTCCCACGAAACACTCGTATATCCAATTACTGCTATATACATATTGATATTCGAAGAACGAGAAATGCATATGAACGTTTTGGCACAACAAAAATGTCTGCAATGGGGCAGTAAGCAAGCGGAGAACATTCAAAATATTATGCGGAGTTCTGCCCTGGAGATATTTTTTTAAACATTTATCTGTCCTCACCATTCGCTAAACACTTGCCGTAGATATCAAGGATTCTTTCAAAGTGCGTTCTATAGAAAAGTAGACGCGGAAAATTACAGAATTGTCTACAAAAATCCCGGATGAATAATTATCTGCGATGCACCCCAAAAACCAAAAGCTGTACTTGACTTCATTTTTAGTTACTTTTGTGAAAAACAAGGGCGACCGGTATCACTCCCCTTTCATGTGGCTGGTTGAGGTGCACGAGACATTGATCTTTGTTTTTTGCCATTAATATTTGAACAACAGCGAATCATGATGCTTACTAAGCTGTCCAATGATGAATTTGATTTAAAGAAGGTTAGTGAAAAGAGAGTCGAGTCGGTGCAGCGTGTATTCAGAGGCTGCTGGAAGGGCATAAGAAAAAATACGCCTCCACCCCCTCCCCACACCTTCGCGCCATCAAAGTTCTTTTGAAGAACCTCACACCGTACGGCGTATTAGGAGGCATATACTTAGGATCAGCAAAGACGATAATACTACAATCGCGGCAAAGTATAATTTTTTATAAATTTATACTTTCACTGAAGTTTAGTTGCTTTAATTTTTCCTCTGAATTTCAGGACGAACTGCCGGGACGACTGCGAGTTCTACAACTGCTTGTTGAACGTAAGCAACTCGACATCTGATGCCATTGGAGAGATCTACTTCAACATCCTTGGATCCAACTGCTTTGCATATGGTTATCCACAAAAATGCGTTCAGTACAACGTGTACGTGTCCGTCTCACATATCTTTCTGTGGGGTATAATGAATTTCTGGTGCCGTGTTAGATAAATGCCGGTGATAACAACTTGATAAGCGATTGATCAACGGCAAAGAATATTGAAGCGAGCATTGCGAAAGTCTTACATCTTTTTTATTTATGTCTGTGTACTTTGTGTGGGCGGGGGGGAAATATATAAGCTTCAAATAAGCCTTTTTGAATGATAATGCAATCAATGCAAAGGTGCAAGTGAGCTGGGCAAGTATCACAATAAGAAATCCTCAAGAAGGGGAACAATGGGACAAAGACCAAATGCAAATCTCTAAGCACAACTAGGTGACTGGTGCGCGCCTGAAAAATTCCGCCTTTCCCTGGTATCGAACCAGGAACCTCTTTATCCCCACTGGAGCACTCTACCAACTGAGCAAACCAAAAGTTAGACGTCAGTAGAGGAAACGGGTTTTATCAGCCGCCACCAGTCTAACTCCAGCAAAGTTGAACGGCCTGCATTTTTAATGTTATTATGATAATTCAATTAATGCAAAGGCACAAGTGAGGTGGACAAGAATAACGATAATAATCTCTGGAGAAAAAGAACCCCCTTCTCCAGGGATTATTACCAAAACACCTAGATCTGTTTGGAGATTTGTGTTTGTCATTATTCCACCTTGTTCCCCTTCTCTTGGGATTATTATCGCTAAGCCCTTTTTATGTTGAGGGCCGTTTTCGCGTTGACAAGGAAACGAAACTGCACTTTACCGATGTTGGCTATATGTCTTGAAACAGTATATGATTTGGAAACCGCATTATTACTTACTGCACGTGGCAATTATAATAAGCGGACTAACTACAACTTAAAACGTACCATGCTTCGTGAAGATAGGAAAAAACAGAAGTCATTTAAAGGCTTTTTTGTTTTTGATTTCTGAAGTTGTTTAAAAGTGAAACACCTTGAAACCATCGTTTGAAAATGATACATTAATTATAAAAAAAATTGTGTTTCTTTTTTAATACAAAACCAAATTATTGTCTACTGTTTCGCGTAGCCGCATCATTGTCACCTACAATTGGGTATGAAGGCAAAGAAGCAAACGGTGGTGTAGCCAACGATACGAAAATCTGGATGCATTGCAAATAATATATCCCAAGTAGCACAGGAAGTGGTACCCATGTAAGGCCCACGTGGAGAATCGGGGGCTCGGGCAGCCCCAACGAAACCCACGTTGGTTCCACGTGGGCGCAGCGTGGGCATGCCCAACTTGGGCTTTCTATGCATTACCCTCCTGGGTTCCACATCGTGTACTCGAGGGCACGCTCAATTTGGGCTGCCCGCGCAATACAACCGTGGGCCACACTTCGGCTATGCGGGTGAGTTAGTGCAAATGAGGGCTTCAGGGGGCAAAGTATGGGTATGCCCAACTTGGGCTGCATGTGCAATATCTCCGTGGGTCCCACCTCGACAATGAAGGTTAGAGTTCGTAAAGATACGTGCAAAGAGTGGGCACGCCCGAGCTGGGCTGCCCATGTAAAACCCACGTGGGTCCCATGTCGGCCGTGGGGGCCAAATTGCGATGACGTGGACTGCACAGCGGCGAAGCGTGCGCACGCCCGACTTGGGCTGCCCATGTGAAACCACCGTGGGCCTCACCTCGGTTCTGTAGGGGCGAAGTTTGAGAAAGGAGGGGGCTCCACCGCGGCAAATCGCGGGCATTCCCAAATTGGACTGCCAATGTAAGACCTCCGTGTGTCCCACCTCGGCCTTGGGGTGCCAAGTTGCGAAGATGGGTGCTCAACGGCGTTTAAGCTTGGCATTCCCGACTTGGGCTGCTCATGTAAAACCCCCATGGTACGCACCTCGACTGTACCGGGGCCAAACGCGATATGGGGGCTCCACGGCGGCGAAGCGTGGGCGTGCCCAAGTAGGGTTACCCATGTTGTAAAACCTCCATGGGTCTCACCTCGGCTCTGCAAGGGCAAAATTTGAGAAAGAAGAGGGATCCACGGCGGCAAAGCGCTGGCATGCCCAACTTGGGCTGCCCATGTAAAACCTCCTTGGGGGTCCATCCTCGGCTTTGCGGGGGCCAAGTGAGCAGCGCTGTAGGCTCCACAGCGGTAAAGCGTGGGCTGCCCATATAAAACCCCCATGAGACTCACCTCAGCTCTACGGTGGTTGAACACAACGACGTGAGCTCCACGGCGGCTAAGGGCGGGCGTGCCTTAGTCTGACTGCCCGTGTAAAAACCCCGTGGGACCAACGTCGGCTCTACGGGCGCAAAGTTTAAGGAGATGGGGCTTCATTGCGGCAAAGCGTAAGCATTCCGAACTTGGGCAGCCCATGTAAACCCATTGTGGGCACCATCTCGATTCTGCGGGGACCAAGCTTACGAAGATGTGGGCTCCATGGTGGAAAAGCGTGGGCTCGCCAAGCTTGGGCTGCTTATGTTGAACCCCCTTGGGTTCAGCTCGGCTCTGCGGGGGCCAAGTTAGCAACGGCGTGTGCTCCACGGTGGCACATCGTGGGCATACCCGACTGGGGCTGCCCACGCCTTGTGTCTTGTGTATGTATTGATGGAATTATTATTCATAATAAAAACATTTAAGGGAAAGATCTTTCAAATATTCTGAAGGCACATTTTGTTAGTATGGGTGAATGTAAAGCGAGCATGACCCGGGCGATTTTGCCGTGGACAGGGCAAAGACTTTGTTTAATTTTATAATGTTTAAACCAACAACGCCGATTAAACTTAATATACTGAATAAATCATTAAAAAAGTTTGCCGCCGATATTGACGGCTTTAAATCGGTGACAGTAAAAAGGTCTAAAAAACACTTAGTCAGATTCTGTCATACATAACAAATATAATGCTACAAACAGGGATATTTCCGAACCAGTAAAACATTGCTAGAATTAGATCAATGCTAGAGTTAGCCCAGAGCGGAAAAAAATATTCTGTTTTACTATCGGCTGATTTCAGTTCTGCCTATTTGTTCGAAAATATTTGAAAATGTAATTTATACTAGATTGTAGGTGTTTGTATGTAAATATATAATAGCATATAATAAATGAGGCACAATATGTATATCAAGACTTTAAATATATAGAACAAGCCATACTCTACGTAAAAGACAAAAATATAAAGAATAGTGAAGATAAATTTTATACATTAGGTTAGTTTTTAGACCTTACAAATGCATTTGACAGAGTACAGCACAATATCTTATTGATTAAACATCAATATAACGGAATACATGGCGTGGCACTAAAACGAATTGCAAGTTATTTAAAGAATCGATATTAGTATCTGCATTTAAATGATATATATTCTGATAAGTTAGAATTACGAAACGGAGTGCTGCAGGAAATCATTCTAGGCCCTTCGTTATTTCTTGTTTATGTAAATGATATGGCAGGCATGCAGGATTCCCCAGAACTAGTCATGTACGCAGACGACACGAATGCGTTCTTTAAAGCATAGTCTAAATATACATTACAAATATTGGCCAACAAGTACAAAATACAAAATATTTCATCCAATGAACAAGCAAGACAAAACTTCTATACTAATTAATTTTGATGGAATGCTTTAGAGCAGGTCAAACGACAAAAATACCTAGCATATTGTTTAATGAGGACTTCAAGTGGTATTCGCATATACAGGAACATTTTTCGGATATGTTGATATCAATAGGATCTACGTATAAAATGCATAACGTACCAACCCTTTGGTTAAAAATGTATTACATTATTCTTTATGTTACTCAATATCTCATATGGTGTACTAGTATGAGGCGAACATTGGCGAACTATAATAACATACTAATCCTTCAAAAATGGCTACTCCGCATGCTCGATAATTTTCAGGGTAACTTGCGAGACTTGAGTACAGACCCAATGTTTTCAAAAATACACTCTGCTTAAGGCTAATGAACTATATTGCTTTAAATTACACGAGCTTACTAAAGAAGAGAAGCTATACCTTAACCCAAAGACGCGTTAGCACAAAAAAGTGCGCTGCGAAGAAAATACCTGGAAAAAATCTAAAGTCAGAACAAATTACCACAAGCAACACTTTAATTATCAAGCTTCCTCCTTGCTAAATAGAACTGAAGAAGTACTATTTTAGTGTTTCAGATTTTCAAGAGAAATATTAAACAACTTTTGGTGGCTAGTGATATCTTTTATGAATGAGGTTGAAAATGTGCAAAATCATTGTAGACGAAGCTAGTATGATTTTCAGCCGCGTTTAATCTGGCACAAGTGCTTGTAATACATTGGTTTGGTTCTGCATGCGCCTTTGCTGATGTCCTGTTTTGCGCTGTACTCTAAGGGGAGGCAGAGGCCTTGTCAAACTTAAATGGCAGCTTTTTCCTCTACCTCCCCCCCCCTTGCTTGTTATTCACTGGTTTGGTTCTACAGGTGCATTTGCGGATGTCCTGTCTTGCGCTGTACCCTAAGGGGAGGTAGAGGCCTCGTCAAACTGAAATGGCAGCTTTTTCTTGTACCCTCCCCCCCCCTGGCTTGTTATTCACTGGTTTGGTTCTACAGGTGCATTTGCGGATGTCCTGTTTTGCGCTGTACCCTAAGGGGAGGTAGAGGCCTCGTCAAACTGAAATGGCAGCTTTTTCTTGTACCCCCCCCCTTTCCTTATCCTTGTTATTCACTGGTTTGGTTCTGCATGTGCATTTGTGGATGTTCCGTTTTGCGCTGTACTCTAAGGGGAGGCAGAGGCCTCGTCAAACTGAAATGACAGCTTTTTCCAGTACCCCCCCCCTTTCCCCTTGCTTGTTATTCACTGGTTTGGTTCTGAGTGCGCATTTGCAGATGTCCTGTTTTGCGCTGTACTATAATGGGAGGTAGAGGCCAAGTCAAACTGAAATGGCAGCTTTTTTTCTACCTCCCGTCCCCATTGTTTGAACGAAATAAACTATTAAAAAAAAAAGAAATAGTAAGCAATATTCTTAAATTTTGCTACCGAAAAACAGGATTTAGGCTTCCTACGCTCCTGTACTAGCTTTATTTTGGCTCACTAAACGGTATGCGATTAAAAAAATATCTATTATAGCCGAAAATTCATTTAATTATCACTTTAACCTATCCCCTACGCTACAGACTCCAACTGCCGCGTGTGCCTACCTCTCCTCGCGTGCAACCGGCGAGGCATTTTTATTTTCTTTTGTGCTCCAGAGTATACTGTTTCTACTCATGACACGTGACGCATACTCTTGTAGAGTCTTCTCTTTCTTCTAAACAAGTAACAACGATTTCTCCTTAGAGATTCCAGTTTTATGGGCTACAGGACATTGGAGATGAAGGTCGCTGTCCATTTGTTTTTGTTTTTGCTACGCGACGTGTGGTAATTCAGTGAACAACATGTACCTCAACGTTTACATTTCTCGTTTGTTTGTTCTTAAGATATTATTTTTTCTCATATGTTACTTTTTTTTTACCACGCCGGATTCAAACTAGCAGGAGAAAAAGATAATTGCTCGTGATTTTGGAGAAATCTCGTTTTTCCTAATTGCCGAAACTAAGAGTTCAGAAACTTTTGGTAAATAGAAACAAGATGATTGACATCTTAGTTCCCGAACAAACCGCATGGCAGACAGGTTTATTACCAGACATAATCCTAAACTTATCACCAAAGAAATCTCAGGCTCCTGTAGGCTAAGTCAAATCAACGGTGGTACTAAAAACAAACTGTAGGAGCGCAATCTATACAACAAAGTCCATAACTCCCCTTGCTCCCATATTGGTCACGTAGGTTAATACGTGCAACCTACAATGCACTTTGGGCAGCAGACATGGCTAATTAAGGTGTATTACAACATTTTCATGCTTTTAATATGTACCCACTCAACTCGAAAGTATCCCTTAATAGGGTTGTGTAAACATTAGTGGAAAAAACACGGTAGTATTGAACTTTTTTTTTACTAAGAAAAACTGAAACTTCATTGGAAGAAATTTTTATCTATAGAGTTATTCTGATATTGACCCGGAGCACTGACAGCACTGAACTGTCCGATAAGTCACTTTCTTCTTTCGGAGCCACGCCCATACCTGGTTTAATTACCTTATTGTTAGCAGCACTTTTTCCCAGTAATCCAATCACGTGCATAAAATTTAATTCAGTGTGAGGAACTTTGTACCCCTCTGTGGATTTCTTTAAGCTAATTCGCAACAAACACCAATCGTTCTGATCAGCACCGAAAATGGACTCAAAATAACTCAGAATTTATAAGAAAACATCAACCCGAAAAGAACACCTCCAAATTCGAAGAAAAATTTAAAAAGGAACACGAAACCCTTATTATTAGGCAACTGTAGATACTGTAAACATGAAGATATACGCAACAGACACGCCAATATGATGGAACAAACACCTATAATTTCATCGGGTACCTTTTAAACAAAGGCTTGATTGTGGTTTAGAGATGTTCTTTATAGGAGATTTGCCTTTAGTCCACCTGTTCTAGGAGATTTGCTTTTGGAGCATTGATTTTCGTATGTGCTCCTGCCGCTGAGGCCTTCCGCCTGCTGTGCTCAGCGCGGCGCGCTCGCCAATCCCGCTCCCTGTACGACGCGGGTGGCCGGGGGGGGGGGGGAGCGACAGCGCGTCTTGGAATAGATGACGTGGTTGTGCAAGGGGCGCGGCGATGGAAAGAAAGTGATAGCACGGCGGTGCTATTTCTCTCCCTGTGATTACGTGGATTTTAGGGTACGATCGCCGCCGGATTTCGCCGTTAAGGGGCACCAGCAGCTACCGCCGTACGAAGCATCACAGAGATAAAAATAAAATAAATTAGAGATGAAACGTTTGTCTTTACATGCGTAGTTTCCGCAGGTATGATTAGGCCAGCGTTCCGTTAAACACCCTGTATATATCTCAGTAGGTGATACCAATTTTATGAATGTTTTTCTCTTGCAGTATCTACATCCCTCTGCTCAGCAAGCTTTGCAAGGAGTACGCACCGGACACTTCCGGGACGCAGGAATGGCGGACGTACTCTCCAGTCAGTTACTCGGGAGATGACCAGCCGAGCAATTGCACTCAGTATAACGAAACCGGGTAGTCGTCCGGCCAACACTGAGGTGCTAGCAGAACATGTCGCCCCAATGTTTTCTTCTTTTTTTCTACTTCACTTGTATCATTGTTGCTTGTACTTCACTTGTACCATTGTTGCTTGATAATCAAGAAATGGCCTCCGAGAGAGATAGAGAGAGATAGTAAAAAAAAAGAAAGAGAGGTTGCACTTTATTAAAGAACACAAATTAGTTGTTTAGAATTTTCATTGCTTGGGATGCCATGGCCGTTCGATCTTCTAGTTGATCTGACGCAAGCCAGGCGCTCCAGGAAGTGGGAGGGAAGTTAAGGAGGAATAGGGTGGATAAGGCTACCGGGCTCTGTAGAAGACAATGTTTTGGATCGGCGTAGCAGGGCAGGACAGCTGGGGCAGGAGGGATCTAAACGGCGACGAAAGTGTTAGAGCCTAACGGGATGTAGAAGATTGGTTGCGCCAAGCCCTTCAAGGAGGGAACGACATTTATTGCACATTTGTAGCCTGGGTGTCATTTCCCATCTCGAGGTGTGGATGCAAGAGGTTATTTTCCTTGAAAACGTAACTACGAACACATAGAAACAGAAGAGTCATGTAATCAACTGTTAACCCATTAGATCTTTTCTCATCAGATATCAAATGCTCTGCAACAAGTCCTTAGCACGCGTGTGTCTCCCTGCTGCAAAGCCCAGCGTCTCCATCGCCATATGACAAATATAAACTAATATCAAGTCCTAACTGTAAACTACCTGCAACTCCTGATTTAAGAAAACACTGAGACAGGAGAAACAAGAAGGACAAACACGACGAAGTCTCAAAACACAGCTCCGAATTTATTTTTCTGACTCGTACTTTTCATAGAACGACCCTCACCATCACTTGAACTTCCTACCATCAACCCCACGAAAGACATCCAATGACGTTGGGGGAGTTCCGACAAAGAAGACACGAAACACATATTTGTCCTATTTGTCGGACCTCCCTCCATTGTCATTGGATGTCTACCGTGGCGTTGATGGTTGGAAGCTTCACATGTACTGATTTGGGGGGGGGGGGGGGGTCGTTCTATAAAAACGACGAGTCAGAAAAATAGATTCGCAGCTGTGTTTTGAGAATTTGTCGTGTTTGTTCTTCTTATTTTTCCTGTCTTAAATCATGAACGTAAACCAGCTCGCCTGCGCTTTATCACTCATTTCAGTACCTGCAACTACCACTCTATTATGTAAGGACTTTGGGAAACATTTACTCTTTTAAGTTTTTAAATTTATATGAAGGAACATTTTATGCATGGTTGTAAAGGGTCATTTTCTCTGGACACTTGGTGCACCAATCAATTGGCGTGTTGAATATTTTAAGTACAACATTAACTACTTAAACATTTCGGACGAGACTAGCTCGTCAACCTACAGCCGCCCCCAAACCGTTTAGGACGAGCGTCCGCGCACTTTCGCTCGCCCCTTTGGCTGTTTTGGACGACCCAGGCTTGTCCAGAGCTCAGTTCGGCGCTGCCGAAAGATGGCAGCACATGTACTGTAAGTTTTGTTTTACTGTACACGTTTTTTTTTCTTTTTTAAACTGGCGATTAATTAAGAAATGCAGTTTAGAGTAAACACTGAAAAAAAAAAAGAAACGACGAAGAGATTAAGAATAAGCAAGTTATCAGAGAAATGGCGTTTCTGTCCGCAATTGCCGTCCTGGTATGTATCCTGCATGAATGGAATTGGCGGTGTTTACGTCTACACAATAAAAAAGTGCACAAAATAGTCGTTTCCGTTTACTAAAATGCCAAAGCTTCTATTCACATGAATTAATAGGCCACCGAACCTTGAGCGGAAATTACATACCGCTGCATTAAATTTGATAAAATGAGAACGCAGCTTGGAATAACAGTCTGCGGCTGTTTGGCCGTGCATTAGATACTCCAAAAACATTTTGGGTGAAGCAAAAGAAACAAACAAAGAAACATACACGCGTTCTAATACCTGTGTTAAAGTGGTGGCGGTAGACAAGTACAGTGTTCTTAGTACACCACTGATGCTTGTGCTAAAGTGAGAGCCACAAATATAAAGGGCCGTATTTTCAATGATTCAAAAATGCTGTCGTAAAACGAAGTGTTATTCCAAATGGAAAAATATGTTTTAGCTATTTAAAGCTAGAAGCATTTCACTTTTTTATACCAATAGGGAAGTCATACAATCGGATACGGTTAGCAATGTTTTTCTTTTGTTTGTCATCCCCAAATAACTAAGTAGGTGTCATTTTAAAATAACTCGTAGGTCTTGTTTGTTGAGCTGTGTGAAAAAGAAGCCTCGAAAAAGCCTCTGAACGGCAGCTAACTTTCTGTTAGCAAAGACCTTCATAAACTGAAGATGGCTAAGCTAAGAACAATGGTACATAACAAACAGATTATGACACAAACATCTAGCAGCAGACAACAGAACTGAAAGAACAGAGTCGCGAAGTACGGTAACCTGCCACGGAAACCAGATACGGTCATTATAAATGGTGTGAATGTATGTGTAGTGGCTGAATAGTTGATAGTTCGTCGTTCCTTCCATCGAAAAAGCAATACGTTAAAATCACACATCTCCTATACTTTTATTAAAATGCGAAGTGAAAATATCTTTAATTCGAACTAGACCTCTTCTGGTTTATAATCTCTTTGTTCACCATTCGGGGTCCTTATTATATTCATAACTCAGCCAAAAATAGAAGAGTCCGTTTTGTAGAGCATGCACACAAATAAGACACTGCATAAACACAATGCTTCGAAGCCTGTCCAGAATGTAGTTTAAGGAATGAGCTCTGCAATAATTCTAAAGACATTGCGGGGGTAGTGTAGTCAACGTTTTGCATGGCGGTACATTTAACACTATTTAGCTATGCTGCAGTATACGCTCGATACATGAAGTACAAATAATTTAATGTGTTTAAAATATTAGGTGGTTGTTTTCGCGCCTAAATTCAGTTTGACAACTGATTGATTGGTATTTTTTTATAGGATTTGTGAACTGAAAACAATTTAAGTGCCCCCTCCGGAGTAAGGACAGAACGAGCGGGTAGGTAGGGATAATGAAACTTGAACTTTGTGGTTGTCCATCCTTCAAGTTTTCTTGCCCAAGTTTAATTTACGGAACGTTTCATAACTATTATTTTTTTTTTGTATTACTTTTTGTTCTTCTTGATGATAGGTGCACGCTCAAATACAATTCCACGCCTACCAGATCTTGGTGGCACTGTGTATGCCCTCAAAACGGTGAGTTTATCTATTCAGAATTCGAGCCTCTACCTCACGTTATGGTTAAAAATGTACAGGTTGCATTATATTCAAAAACAGCCAGCATTTACAAGGTTGCCGGTAAAGTTATCCTGCGCGCAAGGGCGGGAATGATTTCCCTCTTGCCTAACCTCTCCCCTTTCAGTTGCACGTGTGTTGGAAGGTTTGTCTATGGAAACTTCGCATGGCTCCCCTGCAAGTAAAAGCCGACATCCGCCAGCTCTGTTCGAGGTCTGTTACAAATCTCCGCATCTGCAGGATGCGAAGATTTGTTTTTTAGGCTCGAACAGGTTAAAAATACGGTTGTTTAGACGTAAACTCCTAAAATCACCAAGAATTGTTCGGCAGTATCAACGAGGTAGAGGGGCTTATGGCCAATTCGCCTGGGCCTGCATTGCACCGGTGCTGTGTGGTTCGTGATACAGGGAAGGCTAGAGAGGAGAGGCGAGCTTCCTTCTCTCCCCACCAGCCTTTCATGTACTAAAGTGGAAAGAGTTTACTGCACTGAGAGGGTGCGGTGTGCCCCAGACGGATAGGCTATTAGAGTGATAAACTGTCAGCTGAAAGTGATCCCCACCCGGCCGCCGCCATGTTGCACATTTTTTACCACTAGACACGTGACCATATAGTTTTACGTCTAAATTTTTACGAAGTACTGAGCACAAATAATTGCCTATTGATTTTTATCAATAGTACCGGTGAGGTACTATTGATAAACTAAGTCAAAAATATTATTTTACGACAAAAACTTGGGCAGCTTCGAAATGCATCCTGATTTGAAAGCGCACAAAACAGCCACCTTACCCCTGCACTGACTGAGGGTGAGTTGGCGTTTATGAAAAACAACGAGACGTGTCAGCACGTAAACATCATCATTTCCCTGTTTCTAAGATGTGTAGTTTTGACAACAAGAAACTGAAGTGCGCATGAGCGATCTGGGAAAGGGGGGGGGGGATGGGGGCGATGCTTTTTTCTGTTTTCTGAGGTTTGAATAAACATATCAATTGCGAGTGAGCGCTTGTCCGTCGTGCGTGTTATCCTACTGTCCTCGTTTTTTGTGCGTTTTTAAATCAAGACGAATAACTAACAACTAGCCTAAGTTTCCACCCTTGTGCTTCGCAATGGCTCCGCTAGATGTCGTCGGCCGTGGTGCTGTATTTTGGGTTTTTATCAGAGCTATACACTGATACCAGGGGCTAACAGTATTTAGAAGAATAGTTTGTCATGTTTTGTACAAAGATCACAACACAAATCTCGGCTCAGTTTTGCGTAAAAGCCTCAGGATTTGGTGAGGTCAAGTGTCTAGTGGTCAAAATTGTACAGCCTGGCGGCAGCCATGTGGGGATCATTTTTGCCTGGTGAATGTCATACCAGTTTATCACTCTAAGCGCCGCTACCTCGTTGGGCAGTACAGACCATTCCATTTAGCGCTCTATGGCCGGCGTATTTTTATTCACCCGCAGCGCCCTCTCCACACACTCGGGAAGTTCAGCAGGTTCGACGGGGCAAAGGAGAGAGGGGCACCCGCCCGATTCTGCTAGCAAACGACAAACTGGGAGGTTGCCGTTCTGCATCTTTGGGCTGTACCGGCGGGCTGTACCGAACATCAAACTCTCGCTCGTTGTGGCCTTTGTGAAATGGTTCACGTCAGAATATTTATAGCTACTCGAAAATCAGCCTCTAGCGCTCTGTTGCTTTATTTCAGTAAATTATCAACTGGCGTATCTTTGTGTTGTTACTGTAATAGCAATGGAGTCAGCCGGCACTACTGCCCTCAACCACTGCGTCTATTGCGTCAAGAGAGCACGCTTCTATTTCTTATTCCAGACTTCCACTCATTGTCATTAAGGGGCTATACCAGTACGAACTTTGTATAGCAAAATAGCTACAGCAACCGGAGTTCCTTTTCGTCGGAGAGACCGGCCACTCAATGGCAGTTTTCCCATTCTCTTTTTTTTTAAATTTGCATGCAGCGCAGCTGGTCCCGGTTGGTATTTTTTATCCAGCATAGCATTACACGTTAACTTTAATATCAAAATCCGTGCATCGGCGCTTGAAATTTTTAAGATGACACAATTTTAAAGCGAGTTTGAACGCCAGCCCGATGTTAAGTACAGCCCACTCGTCAAAGCAGACGACGCGTGGAGTGAGAGGGGAGGGCATTTTTTCCTTCTCCGCCCTTCTTAGCGGGACGGTCTATACAGAGCCTTTTATACTGGGAGAGTTCGGCGGTCTATTGATCCAGCCGCCAGTCTGGCAGCACTGATCAAACAGTCTGGCAACTGTGTGCATCGCGTTCCGAGTTTCGTTGTCCGCCATGATGTGCCTTGCCGTCTCAAGCCGGCAGCCGGCTCACTAACGTGGAGCGAGAGATGACAATGAAAATGTTCGTTCTGTGCTCTGTGAGGCGTTAGAACAAAACGTAATGGCGTGCTGTAGTGCCGTTGGGTGCTCGAACAGCGCGAAAAAAGGTTCAGGATATACCGGTTCCCGCTAGGAAAAGAAAACCGCACAAGGCACAAGATCCGTTAGGCCAAAACGAAGAGGGCTAAGTGGAAGCCGACTTCGAGTTCTCGACTGTGGGAGGTAATTTTATAATTAACTTATTTTGTGAGTTAAACAAGTTTTATCTTGACTGAAACTGTGCAGCGACTTGATGCGGCAGCGTCAGGTGAGAGTGTCCGTTGATCACGAAGCTGTTTTCTGCTGCGCGAGACCTGATACTTGCGAGCGGCCTAGCTTGCGAACTTTGAACTGTGTATACTGCATTTCAGTGTTAAGTGCGAGCGGAACCGATCGCTGCAAGCGCGTGCACGTCGCGCTAAACGACGCGTGCACTGTACTACAGTGCACGCGCTCCGTCGGCACGTTCAAAGCATGCAGCTCGCCTCTCGTAGCTTTCTCTACGCTCAAGTTTTTAGAAGCGGCCTCGCAGCTCCGCTTCGCCGTCTCGCAAGCGCTTTTGTTTTGCTAGCGATACCTTTATTTTGATTTTTTTTAATACGCGTGACAAATACTTACTTGTCATGCCTTTTGTTTTATGTGCACTTCACCGACAGCGAATTCGAAAGCGGATGTCGCGATCGCAAAAAGCTCAGGCACCACGCGATGCCGACGCTATTTCTTCACAGCAAACCAAACAATGTCAGAAAACCCCAAAAGACCGGCAGGTGAAGAAGCACGGCGGAAAATCACGATCGGTCCGTCGTATTCCGTACAATGGTGCACAAACCTTGTGATGTGGTAAACAGTCGGAGAGCGATCCAGACAATAAAACTTGCCCACTGAAAAAGGCGCACTAGGCCGCTGAACTGTGTCGGACGTCGGGCGTTTTTGAGCGATTCCGCATTTATAAATGAGTGCCATTCGTAAATGAGCGGTTTCTTCGCTAATTCTTACATGAATAAAGCACCGAATCACGAAGTGTTTGCTTTTTCGACTTTCTTCTTACGCCAACAAAAGTGCGAACGGCAAAACCTACACTCGTATACGTCTCACGTCAATGGGGACCCACTTGCCGGGAGGCACATCATGGCGGAAGCGGAACCCGCTGAATCCGCTAAACCCAGCGGGCCGTAAGCCCTCCCACCCGCCGAACTCTCCCAGTATAAAAGGCTCTGGGTCTATACACCAACTCATGTTTACAAACAAACCGGAGCGCCCCTAGCGGACGCCACCGCCGCCGCGCATGAGCGATGGGGGTGTGGGCAAGAAGCTTGCCGCCGCCCATAAACAAACCATTGGAATGGGATGTTGTCGGCGTCGGTGTGAGTCCCCGCGCTCCTTTTCGCGTTGGAATTGCTGATTCTACATCTTCATGGAAATGTCTGGCTACTTGAGTGACCTCAGCGAAATTAAAGAGGCTCGTTACACCACAAAACTTGGCGTGAATAATGTAACTTGCGGCTATTCATTCCGCGTGGACGCCACAGAATGGACGCTAAAGCCTGATTCACATAGTGAGGTTCTGCTCGCTATTTTCAGTCATGACGTCGCTCGGGCTGCCAAAGCCTGAACCGTAGCTGAGATGTCGACGTCAATACTGAAAATCGCAAGCAGAATCGGTCCGAGTGAATCAGGCATAACGAGTCGGTGATGGCCACTGGTAACAATTATCAACATCTCCTTATATCTACTATTAACACCGAGCCTACTTACCCGAAGAAGCCCTCAAACTTAAACGTCTTTTGAAGTCTGCACTTCTTATCGCAATTACCGGGTCAACGTTTGGTCTACGCGCCGCTGTCGTTTGAACCAGCAGACGACAAGCAGAAACGTTTGAGAGAGCAGACGACAGCTCGAGCGATGAGGCGGCCGTTTGAACGTGATGACGCACTGAACGTAGTCCGCACGTGGTCCGTGCAACTTGACTGGTTTCCCGCGTTCATGGTGGAACAAAACAAATAAATCTGACGACCACAAGTATCCGTGAATTCAATCCAAAGTGCTTTCCGTCCAAGCAATCGTGGTCCGACGGCGTCTGTTTTTCCTTTGTGACGGAACTGGTTCACGTTCTCGGACGAACCGAGCAGGCAGAAAACGCATGAAAACTGAACTTCAAACATTTTCCGACTTGTTTGGTAAAGCCCCAGTCGCGGCGTTTTGACGAGAAGGCAGGTTTTTGTCCGGTTTCTTCCGAAGTAACACAGGAATGCACGTGCCCCATGGCGGCTTCCGCCCACAGTCCCAGACCGGAAGTGCGCCCGACGCGCCACCACCGCGCCGTGGCGTAACAGAGATGAGTTCGTGTATACAGTGCACTAAGAATGCCAATCACTGGTATACATCTAATCAGTTTATTCAATAAAAACGGAAAGCAGATTACAACGCCCCAAATGGTTATGGACTTTAGTCCGCACAGTTTTGCCGCTAAAATAAGAACCATTATAACGCAATGTGAAAAATGCGTAGGCGATCAGACAGTCCCCGTCTGGCCACTTAGCGGTCCACTGTGACTGTTGCAAATGCGGGCCCAACTCTGGAAAGTGCAGCCCCATTTTTGGCGACACCTGTGTCGACTGGGAAATTACAAAACAAAAACGGCCAGCAAAATCCACGAGGCCTTCCTGACTAGGTCCCACCATGGCAATTCTTGTGTGAGCTCTCCTCTTTGTTCTGGACTGATAAAGAATTCTACTATTTGAACAACCAATGACGCTAGCAATTGAGGGGGGGGGGTGTTTTAGACCATATCTTTAGTGCTCTGCCAGGTGTGCCTGCTTTTATATTTTTACAATTCTGTCATCGAAATAAACAATTCAGTTGAAAGTTACGCCGTGTCCTGTCCAGTTCTCCCTTCGTTTTCGTCCTTGCTGTTTTGGCGTATTCCACCATGGTGAATAAACCCTCTCAATAGCTCACGACCGGTGATTGGTCTTCAGAGTGCACCGCGGAGGAGATAGAGGGTATGGGAGTAACCAAAACATGCCAATACGTTCGAATTAACTCTCCTAAAGTGAATAGAATATTGTAATCTTCAAAATTTGGTTGTTTTCTTTAAATAAGCGGTGCAACGATATTCAATTGGAATGTTTTTCACTTTTACACGTGCTTACTGGCACTAGTAGGACTCAAAGATACTCGCACGCAAAACCACTGGCCAAGAAACTCCTTTGTTGCGGTGTAATTTCAAGGACAAAAGCGATAATTTTCATTCAATCTCTCCTTTGCAAAATTTGATGACGTAACGTGGAGATGGCAGTATACCCCAATGACGACATTTGAATGCGGTTCATAGATTGTACTCGAGCATTGCGTGGGCACTCGATTTGGGCTCGTGATAATAACTAGCTCGAGAGGCATTCGGGTAGTGGCCCGTGTCCAATCACTGCAACGACGACAATAGCCAAGCCATAACAATGTCTGGTGCTCAGCGCTTGTCCTGTGCTTTTCCAACCCCAGCGCGTGGCTATGATCAACATTGGCGGCATATAATCGGCTCCAGATCACGTGGCCGCTTGTTCTGGCTGCGAGTTGAGGGGGTGAACGCTGCTCATTTTTCTTTAGTTTTTTTCTGGGACTTCTGTCGTGTGGGGTGAAAAACGAACGCGTGTTTCATAGGTCATTAACGTCAGACATCCGTTCTAAGCGGTATTTTCGCAAACTATAAAAATTGTTGCATCGCCCCTTTAAGGATATTATTTAAGTGATTTTTATGTCTAGGAGGAATTCAAATTTGGGGGTTTTACGTGCCAAACCAACGACGGGCATCTGGCACACCCCAGCGGAGGACTGAGGATTATTTTGGACCACCTGGGGATCTTTTGACGTGCAACCGAAAGCTCGGTTACACGGTGCCTTCTCCGCAATAAGCCTCCGATGTCTAGGAGGATGTTATCGGGGTTCTCCCATGGCGCAGGGATTGCGGCAGTGTGTCTTCTGACTGTTTACCTCCAGCGCCCGGGCATCCACCCAGGCGACCTCAAATCTGATTAACGTGCCTGTTGCAGACATTGCTGAGGAACTCGCAAAAATGTAAGTTTTGAGGTCTTATGAATCGGAGGGGCAAGTGGCTCCGCACCACGACAATTCCGAAGTCACTACGGCAAAAGTGTTCCCATATTCTGCCAAAGAGACTGCATTACCACTGGGCCATTATACTGATCGGCCATTACAATGACTAGACTGATGTGCAAAAGATTAATCGGTTTTCGATGGGAATCGCGACGGTGCATTTCACACCATTTTACGAGCGGTGAAATAATAAAAACAAATTCCGGTTATGTTACTCTCTACGTCTTTATGGGTCAAGATCTATCATCGGAGTAAATCAACGGATCGTCACGGACGTACAGAACGGTGGTCACAGGCTGGTTGAAGTGTTACAGGATGCAAATGCCACTGTCCTTGGCTGCAATGCCCTCGGGAGCAAGTAAGTAGGCGCAGGAAAGTAGTACAAAAAAGACTACAATTATACAATGGAAATTTTATTTTCATTCAACCTTTCAATGCAATGAAACATATCTATAGATGTTGCTTAGGTTGTTGGCTACCCCACTTTGTTAATTCGTGTAACACTGTTGAGGAAGCAACCAAAACTCTCAACACTCTCGAGAGACAGTGAGCGTACTCTGCAACGTGGCGAAGTGGAAACACCAATATTTGTTTTATTTTAATTAATTCGGCTAATGAGGGAGGCCATTGGCATCGTTCTATAATGGCCATGCACTCTCAGTGACAAACGTCGGCTCTCTTTTGTTACTAGGGCTGTATTGTCAGTTCACTTTTATGCCCATTGGCCTCCCCATTGCTTCAAATCTTCAAAGAACGAACATCTATGTTTGGGGGACATTAATGGAAAGAATAGAAGAGGCTTGCGTCTGCACGATCGTCCAACAGCCTAACCACAAGAAAATATAGACTCGTTTTGAAATTATTGCATAACACGATTACCAATTTATTGCCAAGTAAGTGCTACGTGAATAATATGATGCAGACGACGTCAATGCATACTCAACGGCTGAAGGGGTGTAGGATCTAGACAAGCTGGAGGAAGATATTGTATTTTATGTACCGTGTAAAGGTGCGTTCTCCAAAGGGACGACATTTTGAATATAAAGTCCCTAACAGCCTTTTGTTAAAGAGACAATACTTTGAGAAGTACTCAAAAAAAAATAAAAAAGAAACACTATGAGATAAAATACGGAAGGAGTAACATTTTTGAGACGATATATAGACGAAGGATTTAATTAAAATAATACTTAATTAGTACTTTTTTATTATTTCTAACTCGTCTCGCAAACAATAAAGTGCAGTTCCGCATTTCCTTAAACAATTTATCTATAACAGTTTGAAAAAGTATTTGTGGGTTAATTTTTATACATAAACCAGTTAAAGTACAATGATCTGTCTTATTTGGGAAGCTTGTGGTGAGGCGAAAAAAATGCCCCGAAATGTCAAACTCTCATTTAAACGATTTTATGCATTATAGCTATTTTTTACCAAGCAAGTTTTCTTTAGAATAAAAAAAAAGAAAAACAAAAACAAGTAACAAACCGTTTTGCTTCAGCGCCTTTAGTGTAAGTGGATTGAATTTAAAATTTCTGGTACCGAGGTGGCCAACTGGCGATGCGACTGCTGATTTGTTTCAAGAGTGATGTTTTGGTAAGTTAGTGTAAATCGCCTATACTTAAGACAAACTGACACAAACGATGTCGCGAAATTATTAAATAGGACAATACGTTTACACCCCTCCATAACTTGGGCTACACACTGTGGTATACGTAGTTTAAATGCATTTAATATCTTTTCCTCACTCGACATATGGTTGAACGAGCTTGTCTTTCGAAACATCCCGCTTTTCCGCCTGTGCTCTGTCATGGCCGACTGATCCCGGCTGCTTTGCTACCGCCTGCCGCTTCATCGGAACGCGCACTGCTACAGTGCTCCAGCTGGCCTGAATGAGCTCGTTGCTGGTGGTGTGGCTCACCAGAGCCGAGAGTCACGTGACAGCATCAGTAGTCACTAACAACTTAAGAAACGCGATGCTTAGATTATTAGGTTCCCGTTTCTGACTTAGTGAATCGTCTTAAAGCTATTGCTGTAAGTAGCTCTCGTCGGAGAAAAGCCGGCGTCGGCGTCGCTGGCTTGGGACAGGAAAATCATGATCGGTCGATACGGTCAAGACGCCACAGCCTCATGACATCCAGCTGGAATTTCACACAACCCGCAACGGTCACGTGAAACGCGACATCACGCGTGGAATGAAAGTGATTGAAACATGGCATGTGATGCGAATTCAAGGCCGCCGCATATCTCGAATGATTTCACTTTCTAAAGTATTTTATTTCCCTTAAAGGTAAATTAAAGCCTTTCCAAAGTATATAATTAAATCCCCTTCGGTTGTAAGCCAGACACGCTACCGACTAGGCCACGTTGACACGCCTGCACGGCTTGGGAACAAGCGGAGATTTATATGTTTAGCTATCGCGTTCCACTCTTAAAGGCGAAGCTTAAGCGCCCTCCTGTCCTTTTTGGGTGTTATTATCAGCTTATGCTGCAATCTCATCGCTGGCATAGCGGTGATGAAAAAGATTGGGATAGTCAAGCCCTGCATTTCTACAGATATCAGGGACTGTAGCGACGCTGTGGGCCGCCGATATTTTCATCACAACATCATTGTAGTTGTGGCAATGTTTGCTAATTTGTATGCGGTTTAAGCTTGCCACTCCTAAATGTCCCTCACATCATTGTTCCAGCAAAATGCCGATCACACACTCACGTTTATTTTTCCCTCTTTTGTCAAGACATAGAAGAATGTGTGTTGTTCACATCCTTGGATACGAACTGTTTTGCATATGGTTATCCACAAAAATGCGTTCAGTACAACGTGTACGTGACCCTCTCACATATCTTTCTATGGGGTATAATTAATCTCTGGTGGTGTGTTAGATAAATGCCGGTGATAACAACTTGAAAAGCGATTGATCAACGGCAAAGGATTTTGAAGCGAGCATTGTGAAAGTCTTAAGTCTTTTTTATTAATGTGTCTGGGTGTGTGTGGGGGCGGGGGAGTGGGAGGGGAGGGTTAAATATATAAGCTTAAAAAAGCTTTTTTTGTGATAATGCAATTAATGCAAAGGTACAAGTGAGCTGGGCAAGAATCACAATAATAAATCCAGAAGAACGGGAACAAAGGGACAAAGACCAAATACAAATATCCAAGCACAGCTGGGTGACTGGTGCTGCGCGACTGAAGAATTCCGCCTCTCCCTGGTGTCGAACCAGGACCCTCTCCATCACCACTGGAGCACTCTACCAACTGAGCAAACAAGCAATTAGACGTCAGTAGAGCAGACGGGTTTTATCAGCCGCCGCCAGTCTAACTCCATCAAGGTTGAACGCCCTGCATTTTTAATGCTATGATGATATTTCAATTAATGCAAAGGTATAAGCGAGGTGGGCGAGAATAATGATAATAATCCCTAAAGAAGGAGAACACCTTTCTCCAGGGATTATTATCCAAACACCTAGATCTGTGTGGAGATTTGAGTTTGTAATTATTCCCCCTGTTCCCCTTTTCCTGGGATTATTATCGTTAAGCCCTTTTTGTCCTGAAGGCCGTTTTTGCGTTGATAAGGAAACGCAACTGCATTCTACCGGTGTTGGCTACAGGTCTTGAAACAGTATATGATTTGGAAACCGCCTTATTACTTCACGGGGCGCTTTGATTCAGCGCACTAACTACAACTAACGTCCCATGCTTCGTGAAGATACGGAAAAACGAGTCATTTAAAGTTTTTGTTCAGTTTTTTTTATATGGCTTGAAAGTGAAACACCTTTAAACCATCGTTTGAAAATGAAACATTTTATAAAAAAATTGGTGTTTGTTTTTTTATTCAAAAATACAGATTTATTGGCTACCGTTTTGCGTAGCCGCATCATTGTCACCTGCAATTCGGTATGAAGGAAAAGAAGCGAACGGTGGTGTAGCCAACGATACGAAAATCTGGATGCATTGCAAATAATATATCCCAAGTAGCACAGGAAGTGGTACCCATGTAAGGCCCACGTGGACAACGGGTGCTCGAGCAGCAACAAAGAAACCCACGTTGGTCCCATGTGGGCGCAGTGTGGGCATGCCCAACTTTGGCTTTTCATGCAATACCCTCCTGAGTCCTACATAGGCTACTCGAGGGCACGCCCAATTTGGGCTGCCCGTGCAATACCACAGTAGGCCACACTTCGGCTATGAGTGGGCAGAGTTAGTTGAAATAAGGGCTTTAGGGGTAAAGTATAAGAATTCCCATCTAGGGCTGCCCGTGAAATACCTCCGTGGGTCCCACCTTGGCAATGAGGGGGTAGAGTTCGTGAAGATACGGGCAAAAATTGGGCACGCCCGAGCTGGGCTGCCCTTGTAAAACTCCCGTGGGTCCCACGTCGGCCGTGCGGGGGCCACATTGCGGTGATGTGGGCTCCACGGCAGCGAAGCGTGATCATGCCCGACTTCGGCTGCCCATATGAAACTACCGTGTGTCGCACCTCGGTTCCGTGGAGGTGACATTTGAGAATGGAGGAGGCTCCACGGCGGCAAATGGCGGGCATGCCCAACTTGGTCTGCCGATGTAAGAACCCCGTGTGTCTCACTTCGGCCTTGGGGTGCCCAGTTGCGAAGATGTGGGCTCATTGGCGGTTAAGCTTGGCATTTCCGACTTGGGCTGCCCATGTAAAACCTTCATGGTACGCACCTCGACTGTACAGATGCTAAATGCGAAATGAGGGCTTCACGGCGGCGAAGCGTGGGCGTGCCCGAGTAGGGTTACGCATCTAAAACCCCCATGGGTCTCACCTCGGCTCTGCAAGGGCAAAGTTTGAGAAAGAAGAGATATCCACGGCGGCAAAGCGCGGGCAGGCCCAATTTGGGCTGCCCATATGAAAACCCCGTGGGTCCATCCTCGTCTTTGGGGGGGCCAAGTGAGCAGAGCTGTAGGCTCCAGAGCGGTAAGTGGGATGCCCATATAAAACCCCGTGGGCCCACCTCGCTCGCGAGGTCAAATGCAATGACGTGGCTCCACGCGGCTAAGCGTGTCCGACAGAGGCTGCAATAAAACCCCTGTGGGACCCGCCTCAGCTCTACGGAGGTCTATTCTATTGTTCATAACTAATATGTGCTTTGCCTTTAAGTTATTCATTGTATAATTTTTCTTGTTGAATACAACCCACTCCCCCTCTGTAATGCCGTTGGCCCTGAGGGTATTGAAATAAATAAATAAATAAATTAAATTAATTAATTAATGCGATGACGTGGGCTCCACGGCGGCTAAGCGTGGGCGTGTCCGACAGGGGCTGCCCATGCAAAACCCCCGTGGGTCCGACGTCGGCTCTACAGAGGCCAAGTTTACGGAGATGGGGGCTTCATGGCGGTAATGCGCGAGCATGCCGAACTTGGGCAGCCCATGTAAAATCATTGTGGGCACCATCTCGGCTGTGCGGGGACAAAGTTTACAAAGATGTGGGCTCCATGGTGGAAAACCGTGGGCTTGCCTGGCCTGGGCTGCCCATGTGGAACCCTCGTGACTCCCACCTCGGCTCTACGGGGCCAAGTTAGCAACAGTGTGTGCTCCACGGGAGTACATCGTGGGCATGCCCTACATGCGCTGCCCACTCTTTGTGTCTTATTTTGCACGTATTAATAAAATTACTGTCGATAAAAAAATTGAAGGGAAAGAGCTTGCAAATATAATGAATGCACATGTTGCTAGTAAGGGTGAAAGTAAAGAAGAGCATGGCCTGGGCAGTTTTGTCGTGGACAAGGCGAAGACTTTGCTTCATCCTATAATGTTTAAAACAACTACGCCAATCGAACATGATATACTAAATTAAAAAAAATTTCCCGCCGATGTTGACGGCTTTAAATCGGTTACAGTGAACAAAGCTCAAAAACACTTCGTTAGATTCTGTCACAGGTAACAAATAAAATGCTGCAAACAGGAATATTTGCGAACCAGTAAAAAATTGCTAGAGTGAGCCCAGGGCGGGGAAAGCAATTTGTTCATCTAATTGAAACTAGCATAAATATAATTTATGCTAGCTTAGAAAGGTTTTTTATGTAAGTATAATACCCATATAATAAATGAGGCACAATATGTATTTCAAAACGATCAATCTATAAAACAAGCCCTACTCCATATAAAAGACAAAATTATAAAGAGTATTGAAGATAAATGTTATACATTAGGTCACTTTTTAGACATTACAAAGGAATTTGACCCAATACAGCCCATTATCTTATTGATTAAACTTCAATATAATGAAATACGTGACGTGGCACTAAGACAAATTGAAAGTTATTTAAATAATCGATATTAATATGTGTATTTAAATGATGTAGTCTTTGATAAGTTAGAATTACGATGCGGAGTGCCGCATGAATTCATTCTAGGCACTTTGCTATTTCTTATATATGTAAATGATGTGGCAGACAAGCAGGATTCCCAGGAACTGATCACGCCGACGACATGAAGGCGTTCTTTAAAGCACAGTCTAAATATGCATTACAAATAATGGCCAACGAATACTTCAGAAAGCTGGCAGGTTGGCTTAACTGTTAAAAGTTACAACTTAATGCTAAAAAACCCAGATACATAATATTCGTACAATTAACAAGCACGACAAAACTTTGATACCAATTAATTTTTATAGGATGCCTTTAGAGCAGCAGGTCAAAGGAGAAAATCACCAAGTATACTGTTTAATGAAAACTTCCTGGTCGACGCATATACTGGAACTTTATTCTGAACTATCAAAATCAATAGGATGCACGTAAAGAATTCATAACATAACTCCCTCTATGGTTAAAAAAAGTGTATTATATTATTCCTAATCTCACTCAAAATTTCACACGGTGCATTAGTATGGGGCGAACTGGGCTGAAATATAATAAAATACTAATACTTCAAAAACGGACACTCCGCATGCTTGATAATTTTCAGTGTAACTTGCGAGACTTGCGTATAGATCCATTGTTTTCAAAAATAAAAATACACTCTGCTTAAGGCTAATGAAATATATATTGCTTTAAATTACTCCAGCTTATTAAATAAGAGAAGCTGTACCTAAACCCAAAGAGCGTTTGCTCAGAACGTGCACTGCGAAGAAAATACCTGGAAACAATCTAGAAGTCAGAACAAATTACCACAAGCAAAACTTCATTTATCAAGCTTCGTCCTTGTTAAATCGAATTAAAGAAGTAAACTTTCAGTGTTTCAGATTTTCAAGAGAAATGTTAAAGAACTCTTGGTGACTCGTGATATCGTTTATAAATGAGGTTGAAAATGTGCAAGTCATATTAGACGTAGCTAGTATGATTTTCAGCCGCGTTTAATCTGGTACAAGTTCTTGTTATTCATTGGTTTGGTTCTGCATGTGCATTTGCGGATGTCCTCTTTTGCGCTGTACTCTAAGGGGAGGCAGAGACCTCGTCAAACTGAAATGGCAGCTTTTTCCTCTACCTCCCCCTCCCCCTTGCTTGTTTTTCACTGGTTTGGTTCTGCGTGCGCATTTGCAGATGTCCTGTTTTGCGTTGTACTGTAAGGAGAGGTAGAGGCAAAGTCAAACTGAAATGCCAGCTTTTTTTTCTACCTCCCGTCCTTATTGTTTGAAGGAAATAAACTATTAAAAAAAGACGAAATAGTAAGCAATATTCTTACATTTTGCTACTGAAAACAACGATTTAGGCTTCCTACGCTCCTGTACTAGCTTTATTTTGGCTCACTAAACGGTATGCGTATTAAAAAAATCTCAATTTATTATAGCCCAAAATTCATTTCATGATCACTTTAACCTATCGCCTATACTACAGACTCCAACTGCCGCGTGTGCGTACCTCTCCTCGCGTGCCCCCGGCAAGCTATCTTTATTCTCTTTTGTGCTCCAGAGTATACTGTTTTACTGATGACACGTGACGGATACTGCAATACACTCTTTACTGTCTTCTAAACATGATACAACGATCGCTCCTTAAATATGCCATTTTATGCGTTATAGGACATTGGAGATGAAGGTCGTTGTCCATTTGTTTTTGTTTTTGCAACGCGACGTGTGGTAATTCAGTGAACAACATGTACCTCAACGTTTACATTTCTCGTTTGTTTGTTCTTAAGATATTATTTTTTCTCATACGTAACTTTTTTTTCACCGCGCCGGATTCAAACTAGCAGGAGAAAAAAATCATCAGACCCTTTTCGAAATTCCAGTCCGCATTACTTTGATCACTATCATCATCTGTGGAACAGCATCTGTGCCATACCAATGGCGGCCTTCTAGTGACTGATAGGAAGACGTTGAAGATGCTCAGACGCGGATGATGCAGAGGCCCGTACATTCCGGAGGGTCTGTACGACGCGACAGTAGGAATGGAAACACAAGAGCTACGTAAGCGTTTTATTTCTCACAACCCGGATTCAGTCAATCTGTGGGCGGCACACAATCGGCTTTAACGCACTTTGTGGTGTATACAATTTTCTTCGAGGCATCTGAGTGGGTGTAGAGCTTTGTTCTGAATGTACGTCTCTTGGTCACCTATCCAACTCAGAGCGGATTCAGAAAGAACTCACACTCAGCTAAATTCCTCGCGTGCCGTTGGCCAGCGAAAGTGGCGGTGCCGAGACAGGTTAATTTCCGCCATTGATATGGCAAAACCTAAACTGCTTGAGCAGACCACCAGATGCTTTCAATTTTCGGAAAAGTCTAGTGCTCGTGATTTTGGTGAAATCTCGTTTTTTCTAATTGCCGAAACTAAGAGTTCAGAAACTTTGGGTAAATAGAAACAAGAAAATTGACATCTTAGTTCCCGAACAAACCGCATGAAATACAGGTTTATTATCAGACATAATCCTAAACTTGTCACCAAAGAAATCTCAGGCTCCTGTAGGCAAAGTCAAATCAACGGTGGTACTAAAAACATTAAAACTTTGGCTTGGGCTAGTTGGTCCATGGTAGGTATAAGGTTTAAAAGCGCAAACAGACAGGGACAATAGAAAATAACACAAACGTCCCTGTCCCTGTCGTTTGTATTTATTTTTCTGTATCCCTAATCTGTTTGTCTTTCGACTTTCTCTCCATATACATCGCTCTTAAGACGCAATCTATACAACAGAGATCAATAACTCCCCTTGCTCCCATATTGGTCACGTAAGGTTAGTACGTACAGCCTACAATGCACTTTGGGCGAAAACAGACATGGCTGCCCAAAGTGCAGTATTCAACCGACAACTGGGACTGCGCGGGTCGTTCCGGGTGGAACCGCGCAGCCCCGGATTGTCGGTAGAGACATCGACGGTAAATGTGGCCGGCTTCACCGCGGTGATAGCACAACGGGCGTCGGTCGGCCGTTCGCCACACGTCGGTCTTCCTCGGCGAGGTCGCTCCGGGCGGATAAGGACTTGTCTCCTGTCGTCGAGGATACTGCGGCATCGGAGAGGGTCGTCGGGGTGGCGCAGTGGCGTAGTGGTTAGCTTGCGGCGGTCGTGGGGCCATGGCGTAGCTCAAAGTCGGTTCCTCTGGGGTCGTTGTGTTGATCGGAACCTCAGGTTGGAAGGCCCGGTGAACTTCCTCTCGGACGACCTCAGCGAGCGACAGTGAGGTCAGTCGATCCGCAGTGGGGAGTATCTTGCGGGAGTTCTTCCCGGACGACTTCACGGACGATCTCCCGAAAGCTGTCGACACCGCTGGTGTTCAGGTCGAAGAGGAAGCAGCGGCAGGTGGAGCAGCAGGCGTGCCGGCGATTCCGGTGGTAGTGGCTTTCTCGGGCTGTCGGGCCGCGCTCGATATTGGTGGCTTCGGTAGCAAAACCGTGACAGTCGAGAGGATTGCGTACCAGTCCTCCGAAAATTTCACCCTTCACCCCACGCATGAGAGCGCAGAGATTTCTTCTCCTCGAGTGGCTTCCGGATCGGCCAGGCGCCAGACGCAGGACATCTTCGACAAAGCTGGTCACGCTTTCGGTGGGGCCCTGCACCCTTGTTCGAAGGTCCTCCCGCTCGCTGCCGACGGTGGTAGTTGATGAACGTCCGCTTCAGTTCGGCGGCGCATGGCTCCTACGAAGTAAAAGGAGGCTTCGTGGTTTTCAAGCCAGTGCCTCGCGATTGCCTTCCAGCGCGAAGTAGAGGTTCTGGAGGCGATTTTCATCCGTCCATCCGTTGTGGCAGGCTACACGTTCATAATGATGCGGCCAGTCCTCACGTCTTCGTGAGCTTCACCGTGGAAGGGCGTCGAGTCCGTGGTGTGACGGGCAGGTAAATGATGTTAGAAGCGGCCGGGGTCTGTAACTGCTGGTCGTCCATTGTCAGCCTCGTTGGCTGCCACCAGTTGGTGAAGTCGAATTCGGGGGTAGGCCTTGGGTGCGACGACTGAACCGGGCCTCGATCGGGTCTTCGTCGGGTCCTCCGGAGACTTAGGGTTCGGGCTTGTGTGCAGGAACTTGTAGAGTGCACTTCACGGACATGCGGTACCGCACCTCCATCAAAATGTCACCCGAAGGACAAGTGATGAGACTGCCGGCAACGCTTTGAATAAACTAAACGTTTAGTGGGGCGCAGACTTGTGCCCAAAAAATAAAGGAAAACAGAAGAGAACAACAGAGCGTCATGGCGTCAGAGAGCATTGGCCGCGAAGCAGCTAAGATCGAAACGCTGAGGCGGAAACTGACGCAACTCGCCACGCGAAGCCTGTCATATGCGCGCAGGGCCCCTGGAATAATCGGCGTGGAAGGTTCGACGCGTAGTAGAACTTCCGGACCTGGAGATAAGCATGTGTTCTCGGGTATTGGGGCTGCTGGTGAAGTATATTAAAATTCGTGAAATTTGAGGAATCGAACCACCGGGCCGCCGCACGAAAGTCAAGCGCGGTAACCGCTCGGCCACGCACGCCGCCTGCCCGCCGACGCGTGGCAATACCTCTCCTTGCACCCATATTGGTCACGTAGGTTAATACGTGCAACCTACAATGCACTTCGGGCAGCAGAAATGGTTAATTAAGGCGTATTACAACATTTTTATGCTTTCAATATGCACCCATTCAACTCGAAAGTATCCCTTAATGGGGTTGTGTAAACATTAGTGGAAAAAAACACAGCAGTATTGAACTTTTTTTATTATGAAAAACTGAAGCTTCATTGGAAGAAATTTTTATCTATAAATTTATTCTGATATTGACCCGGAGCACTGACAGCACTGAACTGTCCGATAAGTCACTTTCTTCTTTGGAACCACGCCCATACCTGGTTTAATTACCTTATTGTTAGCAGCACTTTTTCCCAGTAATCCAATCACGTGCATAAAATTTAATTGAGTGTGAGGAACTTTGTACCCTTCTGTGGATTTCTTTAAGATAATTCGCAACAAACACCAATCGTTTTGATCAGCACTCGAATATGGACTCAAAATAACTCAGAATTTATAAGAAAACATCAAGCCGAAAAGAACACCTCCAAATTTGAAGTAAAATTTAAAAGAACATCGAAACCACTTAATTAGGCAAATGTAGATACTGTAAACATGGAGATATACGCAACAGACACGCCAATATCATGGAACAAACACCTATGATTACATCGAGTTACCTTTTAAACAAAGGCTTGATTGTGGTTTAGAGATGTTCTTTATAGGAGATTTGCCTTTAGTCCACGTGTTCTAGGAGATTTGCTTTCGGAGCATTGGTTTTCATATGTGCTCGTGCCGCTGAGGCCTTCCGCCTGCTCTGCTCAGCGCGGCGCGCTCGCCAATCCCGCTCCCCGTACGACGCGGGTGGCCGGGGGGGGGGGGGAGTGAGCCAGCGCGTCTTGGAATAGATGACGTGGTTGTGCAAGGGGCGACGGCGATGGAAAGAAAGTGATAGCACGGCGGTGCTATCTCTCTCCCTGTGATTACGTGGATTTTAGTGTACGATCGCCGCCGGATTTCGCCGTTAAGGGGCACCAGCAGCTACCGCCGTACGAAGCATCACAGAGATCAAAAATAAAATAAATTAGAGATGAAACGTTTGTCTTTACATGCGTACTTTCCGCAGGTATGATTAGGCCAGCGTTCCGTTAAACACCCTGTATATATCTCAGAAGGTGATACCAATTTTATGAATGTTTTTCTCTTGCAGGATCTACATCCCTCTGCTCACCAAGCTTTGCAAGGAGTACGCACCGGACACTTCCGGGACGCAGGAATGGCGGACGTACTCTCCAGTCAGTTACTCGGGAGATGACCAGCCGAGCAATTGCACTCAGTATAACGAAACCGGGTAGTCGTCCGGCCAACACTGAGGTGCTGGCAGAACACGTCGCCCCAATGTTTTCTTCTTTTTGCCGCTCTACTTCTACTTCACTTGTATCATTGTTGCTTGTACTTCACTTGTACATGTTGTGATAATCAAGAAATGGCCTCCGAGAGAGATAGAGAGAGATAGTAAAAAAAGAGAAAGAGAGATTGCACTTTATTAAAGAACAGAAATTAGTTGTTTAGAATTTTCATTGCTTGGTATGCCAAGGCCGTTCGATCTTCTAGTTGATCTGACGCAAGCGAGGCACTCCAGGAAGTGGGAGGGGAGTTGGGGAGGAATAGGGTGGATAAGGCTACCGGGCTCTGTAGAAGGCAATGTTTTAGATTGGCGTATAGGGAAGGACAGTTAGGGCAGGAGGGATCGAAACGGCGTCGAAAGTGTTAGAGCCTAACGGGAGTTAGAATACTGGTTGCGCCAAGCCCTCCATGGAGGGAACGACATTTATTGCACATTCGTAGTCTTAGTCTCATTTCCCGATCTTGAGGCGTGGATGCAAGAGGTTATTTTCCTTGAAAACGTAACTACGAACACATAGAAAAAGAAGAGTCATGTAATCAACTGTTAACCCGTTAGATGTTTTCTCATCAGATATTAAATGCTCTGCAACATGTCCTTAGCACGCTAGTGTCTCCTTGCTGCAAAGCCCAGCGTCTCCATCGCCATTTGACAAATATAAACTAATATCAAGTCCTAACTGTAAACTACCTGCAACTCCTGATTTAAGAAAACACTGAGACAGGAGAAACAAGAAGGACAAACACGACGAAGTCTCAAAACACAGCTCCGAATTTATTTTTCTGACTCGTACTTTTCATAGGACGACCCTCACCATCACTTGAACTTCCTACCATCAACCCCACGAAAGACATCCAATGACGTTGGGGGAGTTCCGACAAAGAAGACACGAAACACATATTTGTCCTTTTTGTCGGACCTCCCTCCATCGTTATTGGATGTCTATCGTGGCGTTGATGGTTGGAGCTTCACATGTACTGATGGGGTGGGGGGGGGTCGTTTTATATAAAGGACGAGTCAGAAAAATAGATTCGCAGCTGTGTTTTGAGAATTTGTCGTGTTTGTTCTTCTTATTTCCCCTGTCTTAAATCATGAACGTAAACCAGCTCGCCTGCGCTTTATCACTCATTTCAGTACCTGCAACTACCGCTCTATTATGTAAAGACTTTGGGAAACATTTACTCTTTTAAGTTTTTAAGTTCATATGAAGGAATATTTTATGCATGGTTGTAAGGTGTCATTTTCTCTGGACACTTGGTGAACCAATCAATAGGTGTGTTGAATATTTTAAGTACCAGATTAACTACAGGATGTCACAAAAGAAAATTTACACGGTGCTTTTTACCGCAAAAATAAACTAGGCATCGCCGAACGCTCATTCTCCCGCCCAAAGGTAGAGCTAGAGGTCACAACCAGATGCTGAAGTTTCAGCCCGATCAGATGCCTTATTCAAAAGTTATAAGTGATTTTCTAAAAATTTCAATGGGAAAATGGAGCTCATTTTTGCCCATTTTCGGTTTCTGGTGCCATAGAGCCCCATGTGTTTGAAAACTCCGATCGGCCGCCATTTTCCCATTGTAATTTTCAGAAAATTACTTGTAACTTTTTATTAAGTTATCGGATCGGGCTGAAACTTTGGCATCTGGTTGTGACCTCTAGCTCTACCTTTGGGCAGAGAATGAGCGTTCGGCGATGCCTAGTTTATTTTTGCGGTTAAAAAGACCGTGTAAATTTTCTTTTGTGACACCCTGTACTTAAATATTTCGGACGAGACTAGCTCGTCAACCTACAGCCGCCGCCAAACCGTTTAGGACGAGCATAGCCCGTCCGCGCACTTTCGCTCGCCCCTTTGGCTGTTTTGGACGACCCAGGCTTGTCCAGAGCTTAGTTCGGCGCTGCCGAAAGATGGCAGCACATGTACTGTAATGTTTGTTTTACTGTACACTTTTTTTTTCTTAAACTGGGGATTAATTAAGAAATGCAGTTTAGAGTAAACACTGAAGAAAAAAAAAGAAACGACGAAGAGATTAAGAATAAGCAAGTTATTAGAGAAATGGCGTTTCTGTCCGCAATTGCCGTCCTGGTATGTATCCTGCATGAATGAAATTGGCGGTGTTTACGTCTACACAATAAAAAAGTGCACAAAATATTCATTTCCGTTTAATAAAAGCCAAAGCTTCTATTCACATGAATTAATAGGCCACTGAACCTTGAGCGGAAATTACATACCGCTGCATTAAATTTGATAAAATGAGAACGCAGCTTGGAATAACAGTCTGCGGCTGTTTGGCCGTGCATTAGATACTCCAAAAACATTTTGGGTGAAGCAAAAGAAACAAACAAAGAAACATACACGCGTTCTAATACCTGTGTTAAAGTGGTGGCGGTAGACAAGTACAGTGTTCTTAGTACACCACTAATGCTTGTGCTAAAGTGAGAGCCACAAGGGCCGTCTTTTCAATGATTCAAAAATGTTGTCATAAAACGAAGTGTTATTCCAAATAGAAAAATATGTTTTAGCTATTTAAAGCTAAAAGCATTTCACTTTTTATATCAATAGGAAGTCATACAATCGGATACGGTTAGCAATGTTTTTCTTTTGTTTGTCATCCCCAAATAACTAAGTAGGTGTCATTTTAAAATAACTCGTCGGTCTTGTTTGTTGAGCTGTGTGAAAAGAAGCCTCGAAGAAGCCTCTGAACGGCAGCTAACTTTCTGTTAGCAAAGATCTTCATAAACTGGAGATGGCTAAGCTAAGAACAATGGTACATAACAAACAGATTATGACACAAAAATCTAGCAGCAGACAAGAGAACTGAAAGAACAGAGTCGCGAAGTACGGTAACATGCCACGGCAACCAGATACGGTCATTATAAATGGTGTGAATGTATGTGTAGTGGCTGAATAGTTGATAGTTCGTCGTTCCTTCCCTCGAGAAAAGCAATACATTAAAATCACACCTCTCCTATACTTTTATTAAAATGCGAAGTGAAAATATCTTTAATTCGAACTAGACCTCTTCTGGTTTATAATCTCTTTATTCACCATTCGGAGTCCTTATTATATTCATAACTCAGCCAAAAATAGAAGAGTCCGTTTTGTAATGCATGCACACAAATAAGACACTGCATAAACATAATGCTTCGAAGCCTGTCCAGAGTGTAGTTTAAGAAATGAGCTCTGCAATAATTCTAAAGACATTCGGGGGTAGTGTAGTCAACGTTTTGCATGGCTGTACATTTAACACTATTTAGCTATGCTGCAGTATACGCTCGATACATGAAGTACAAATAATTTTAATGTGTTTAAATATTAGGCGGCCGTTTTCGCGCCTAAATTCAGTTTGACAACTGATTGATTGGTATTTCATTATAGGATTTGTAAACTGAAAACATTTTAAGTACCCTCTCCGGAGTAAGGAGAGAACGAGCGGGTAGGCAGGGATAATGAAACTTGAACTTTTTGGTTGTCCATCCTTCTCGTTATCTTGCCCATGTATAATTTACGGAATGTTTCATAACTATTATCTTTTTATTTTTGTGTGTATTACTTTTCGTTGTTCTTGACGATAGTTGCACACTCAAATACAATTCCACGCCTACCAGATCTTGGTGGCACTGTGTATGCCCTCAAAACGGTAAGTTTACCTATTCAGAATTCGAGCCTCTACTTCACGTTATGGTTAAAAATGTACAGGTTGCAATATATTAAAAAACAGCCAGCATTTACAAGGTTGCCGGTAACGTTATCCTGCGCGCAAGGGCGGGAATGATTTCCCTCTTGCCTAACCTCTCCCCTTTCAGTTGCACGTGTGTTGGAAGGTTTGTCTATGGAAACTTCGCATGGCTCCCCTGCAAGTAAAAGCCGACATCCGCCAGCTCTGTTTGAGGTCTGTTACAAATCTCCGCATCTGCAGGATGCGAATATTTGTTTTTAGGCTCGAACAGGTTAAAAATACGTTTGTTTAGACGTAAACTCCTAGAATCACCAAGAATTGTTCGGCAGTATCAACGAGGTAGAGGGCCTATGGCCAATTCGCCTGGGCCCGCATTGCACCGGTGCTGTGCGGTTCGTGGTACAGGGAAGGCTAGAGAGGAGAGGGAGCTTCCTTCTCTCCCCGCCAGCCTTCCATGTACTAAAGTGGAAAGAGTTTACTGCACTGCGAGGGTGCGGTGTGCCCCAGACGAATACAGTGTTGCCATTTTAGCGATTTTGTCGCTAGATTTAGCAATTTTTTATACATTTAGCGACGGATTTTTTTATTTATTTAGCGGCTAGCGACTTTTTTTAGCGACTTTGGTGTTCAACCGTAATCTTGTTATTTTGAACAATTTTAGAGATGCTCGTGGGCTAAATCCTTTTGCTTCTCTAGCCGAGTTTGCTTTGGATATATGCTCAATTTAGCGGCGCGCTTAAAAAAAAAGTCAACACTGTCAACACCATCTCTCCCGCGCCCACGTACCTACGTGCTCTCCGCCAAACGTTGCTACTGCCAGCCAAGAGCGCAGGCGCTCTTGGCTGGCGGCTGCGCTCTTGGCTTTCGCTTTGGACTACGAACTTCCAGATGAAGTTGTTCGGCGAATTGGCACAGCTGAAGCCTACAAAGCTGGCAACGAACCGTCGACATCGGCAGAGAAGAGCTCTTCTTCTTCTAGACTGTTCCGTTGATTTGTTCTTGAAGACAAAGCAGTCAGTATTTCCGTGTTAAAATTAACAAGTACCCGTTTCTTATTCGTACTTTCGTACTTACCGCCTAGTCGTTTCCCAAATAAAACATTACAAATAAAAACCGTCCTAGTTGTTTTTCAGCGTAAGTTTAACCTCTCAAAATACCTGAGATATGATTATTTGAGGTTCACTTACTTTAAAGGGTTTAATAAGCTTTTGGAATTCAGCGAATATTTTAGCGACTTCCTGACGAATCTAGCGACTGTTTAGTGACTTACTGGCCTCAATTTAGCGGCGGGCGCGCAAAAAAAGATGGCAACACTGGACGAATAGGCCATTAGAGTGATAGACTGTCAGCTGAAAGTGACCCCACCCGGCCGCCGCCGTGCTGCACATTTTTTATCACTAGACACGTGACCATATAGTTTTACGTCTAGATTTTACAAAGTACTGAGCACAAATAATTGCCTATTGATCTTTATCAATAGTACCGGTGAGGTAAGTAATGTTTCCTTTGTTTTAATTAAGTCAAAAATATGCTTTTACGACAAAAACTCGGGCAGCTTCGAAATGCATCCTGATTTGAAAGCGCACAAAACAGCCACCCTAACCCTGCACTGACTGAGGGTGAGTTGGCGTTTATAAAAAACAACAACACGTGTCAGCACGTAAACATCATGATTTCCTTGTTTCTAAGATGTTTAGTTTTGACAACAAGGAGCTGAAGTGCGCATGAGCGATCTGGGAAAGGGGAGGGGGGGGATGGGGGCGATGCTTTTTTTGTGTTTTCTGAGGTTTCAATAAACATATCAATTGCAAGTGAGCGCTTGTCCGTCGTGCGTGTTATCCTACTCGTCCTCGTCTTTTGTGCGTTTTTTAAATCAAGATGAATAACTACCAATTAGCCCAATTTTCCACCCTATGTGCTTCGCAGTGGCTCCGCTAGATGTCGTCGGCCGCGGTGCTCTATTTTGGGTTTTTATCGGAGCTAGACACTGGTACCAGGGGCTAACAGTATTTAAAAAAATAGTTTGTCATGTTTTGTACAAATGATCGCAATAGAAATCTCGGCTCAGTTTTGCGTAAAAGCCTCAGGATTTGGTGAGGTCAAGTGTCTAGTGGTCAAAATTGTACAACCTGGCGGCAGCCATGTGGGGGTCATTTTTGCCTGGTGAATGTCATACCAGTTTATCACTCTAAGCGCCGCTAACTCGTTGGGCAGTACAGACCATTCCATTTAGCGCTCTCCGGCCGGCGTCATTATATTCGACCCGCAGCGCCCTCTCCACACACTCGGGAAGTTCAGCAGGTTCGACGGGGCAAATGAGAGAGAGGGCACCCGCCCGATTCTGCTAGACAAACGACAAACTGGGAGGTTGCCGTTCTGACATCTTTGGGCTGTACCGGCGGGCTGTACCGAACATCAAACTCTCGCTCGTTGTTGCCGTTGTGAAGTGGTTCACGTTAGAATATTTATAGCTACTCAAAAATCAGCCTCTAGCGCTCTGTTGCTTTATTTCAGTAAATTATCAATTAACGTCTCTTTGTGTCGTTACTCTAATAGCAGTGGAGTCAGAAGCACTACTGCCCTCAACCACTGCGCCTATTGTGTCAGGAGAGCACGCTTCTATTCATTATTCCAGACTTCCACTCATTGTTATTAAGGGGCTATACCAGTACGAAATTTGTATAGTAAAAAAGCTACAGCAACCGGATTTCCTTTTCGTCGGAGAGACCGGCCACTCTATCGACAGTTTTCCCATTCTCTTTTTTTTATTTGCATGCAGGTAACAGCGCAATTGGACCCGGTTGGTATTTTTATCGAACATAGCATTACACTTTAACTTCCATATCAAAATCCGCGCATCTGCGCTTGAAATTTCTAAGATGACACAATTCTTAAAGCGAGTTTGAACGCCAGCCGGATGTTAGGTACAGCCCACTCGGCGGAGCAGACGACGCGGAGTGAGAGGGTGAGGTTATTTTTTCTCTCTCCGCTCTTCTTAGCGGGACGGGGTATACACCAACTAATGTTTACAAACAAACCGGAGCGCCCCTATCGGACGCCACCGACGCCCCGCATGAGCGATGGTGGTGTGGGCAAGAAGCTTGCCGCCGCCCATAAACAAACCATTGGAATGGGATGTTGTCGGCGTCGGTGTGAGTCCCCGCGCTCCTTTTCGCGTTGGAATTGTTGATTCTAGGTCTTCCTGGAAATGTTTGACTACTTGAGCGACCTCAGCGAAATTAACAAGGCTCGTTACACCGCAAAACGTGGCGTGAATAATGTAACATGCGGCGATTCATTCCGCGTGGACGCCGCAGAAAGGACGCTAAAGCCTAATTCACATAATGAGGTTGTGCTCGCTATTTTCAGTCATGACGTCGCTCGGGCTGCCTAAGCCTGAACCGTAGCTGAGATGTCGACGTCAATACTGGAAATCGTAGGCAGAATCGATCCGAGTGAATCAGGCATAACGAGTCGGTGATGGCCACTGGTAACAATTATCAACATCTCCTTATATCTACTATTAACACCGAGCCTACTTACCCGAAGAAGCCCTCAAACTTAAACATCTTTGAAGTCTGCACTTCTTATCGCAATTACCGGGTCAACGTTTGGTCTACGCGCCGCTGTCGTTTGAACCAGCAGACGACAAGCAGAAACGTTTGAGAAAGCAGACGACAGCTCGAACGATGAGGCGGCCGTTTGAACGTGATGACGCACTGAACGTAGTCCGCACGTGGTCCGTGCAACTTGACTGTTTTCCCGCGTTCATGGTGGAACAAAACAAATAAATCTGACGACCACAAGTATCCGTGAATTCAATCCAAAGTGCTTTCCGTCCAAGCAATCGTGGTCCGACGGCGTCTGTTTTTCCTTTGTGACGGAACTGGTTCACGTTCTCGGACGAACCGAGCAGGCAAAAAACGCATGAAAACTGAACTTCAAACATTTTCCGACTCGTTTGGTAAAGCCCCAGTCGCGGCGTTTTGACGAGAAGGCAGGTTTTTGTCCGGTTTCTTCCGAAGTAACACAGGAATGCACGTGCCCCATGGCGGCTTCCGCCCACAGTCCCAGACCGGAAGTGGGCCCGACGCGCCACCACCGCGCCGTGGCGTAACAGAGATGAGTTCGTGTATACAGTGCACTAAGAATGCCAATCACTGGTATACATCTAATCAGTTTATTCAATAAAAACGGAAAGCAGATTACAACGCCCCAAATGGTTATGGACTTATAGTCCGCACAGTTTTGCCGCTAAAATAAGAACCATTAAAACGCAATGTGAAAAATGCGTAGGCGATCAGACAGTCCCCGTCTGGCCACTTAGCGGTCCACTGTGACCGTTGCGAATGCAGGCCCAACTCTGGAAAGTGCTGCCATATTTTTGGTGACACCTGTGTCATGACTCATGGGACATTACAAAACAAAAACGGCCAGAGAAATTCACGAAGCCTTCTGATTAGGTCCCACCATGGCAATTCTTGTGTGAGCGGTGCCTCTTTGTTCTGGACTGATAAAGAATTCTACTATTTGAACAACCAATGACGCTAGCAATTGAGGGGGGGGTGGTCAGACCATATCTTTAGTGCTCTGCCAAGTGTGCCTGCTTTTATATTTTAAAATTCTGTCATCGAAATAAACAATTCAGTTGAAAGTTACGCCGCGTCCTGTCCAGTTCTCCCTTCGTTTTCGTCCTTGCTGTTTTGGCGTATTCCACCATGGTGAATAAACCCTCTCAATAGCTCACGACCAGTGATTGGTCTTCAGAGTGCACCGCGGAGGAGATAGATGGTATGGGAGTAACCAAAACATGCCAATACGTTCGAATTAACTCTCCTAAAGTGAATAGAATATTGTAATCTTCAAAATTTGGTTGTTTTCTTTAAATAAGCGGTGCAACGATATTCAATTGGAATGTTTTTCACTTTACACGAGCTTACTGGCACTAGTAGGACTCAAGGATACTCGCACTGCAACACCACTGGCCAAGAAACTCCTTTGTTGCGGTGTAATTTCAAGGACAAAAGCGATAATTTTCATTCAATCTCTCCTTTGCAAAATTTGATGACGTAACGTGGAGATGGCAGTACACCCCAATGACGATATTTGAATGCGGTTCATAGATTGCACCTGAGCATTGCGTGGGCACTCGATTTGGGCTCGTGATAATTACTAGCTCGAGAGGCATTCGGGTAGTGGCCCGTGTCCAATCGCTGCAACGACGACAATAGCCGAGCCATAACAATGTCTGGTGCTCAACGCTTGTCCTGTGCTTTTCAACCCCAGCGCGTGGCTATGATCAACATTGGCGGCATATAATCGGCTCCAGATCACGTGGCCGATTGTTCTGGCTGCGAGTTGAGGGGGTGAACGCTGCTCGTTTTTCTTTAGTTTTTTTCTGGGACTTCTGTCGCGTGGGGTGAAAAACGAACGCGTGTTTCATAGGTCATTAACGTCAGACATCCGTTCTAAGCGGTATTTTCGCAAAGTATAAAAATTGTTGCATCGCCCCTTTAAGAATATTATTTAAGTGATTTTTATGTCTAGGAGATTCAAATTTGGGGTTTTACTTGCCAAACCAACGACGGGCATCTGGCACACCCCAGCGGAGGACTGAGGATTATTTTGGACCACCTGGGGATCTTTTGACGTGCAACCGAAAGCTCGGTTACACGGCGACCTTCTCCGCAATAGAGCCTTCGATGTCTAGGATGATGTTACCGGGGTTCTCACATGGCGCAGGGATTCTGGCAGTGTGTCTTCTGAACTGTTTACCTTCCAGCACCCGGGCATCCACCCAGGTGACCTCAAATCTGATTAACGTGCCTGTTGCAGACATTGCTGAGGAACTCGCAAAAATGTAAGTTTTTGAGGTCTTATGAATCGGAGGGGCAAGTGGCTCCGCACCACGACAATTCCTGAAGTCACTACGGCAAAAGTGTTCCCATATTCTGCCGAAGAGACTGCATTACCACTGGGCCAATATACTGATCGGCCATTACAATGACTAGACTGATGTGCAAAAGATTAATCGGTTTTCGATGGGAATCGCGACGGTGCATTTCACACCATTTTACGAGCGCTGAAATAATAAAAACAAATCCCAGTTATGTTACTCTCTACGTCTTTATGGGTCCAGATCTATCACCGGAGTAAATCAACGGATCGTCACGGACGTACAGAACGGTGGTCACAGGCCGGTTGAAGTGTTACAGGATGCAAATGCCACTGTCCTTGGCTGCAATGTCCTCGGGAGCAAGTAAGTAGGCGCAGGAAAGTAGTACAAAAAAGACTACTATTATATAATGGAAATTTCATTTTCATTCAACCTTTCAATGCAACGAAACATATCTATAGATGTTGCTTAGGTTGTTGGCTACCCCACTTTGTTAATTCGTGTAAGACAGTTAAGTAAGCAGCCAAAATCCTCAACATCTCGAGAGACAGTGAGCGTACTGTACAACGTGACGAAGTGGCAACAGCAATATTTGTTTTATTTCAATGAATTCGGCTAATGAGGAGGCCATCGGCATCGTTCTATAATGGCCATGCACTCTCAGTGACAAACGTCGGCTCTCTTTTGTCACTAGGGCTATATTGTCATCTGCCTTTTTCCCATGGGCATCCACATTGCTTCAAATCTTCAAAGAAGACGGAACATCTATGTTTGGGGGACATTAAGGGAAAGAATAAAGAGGCTTGAATCTGTACGATCGTCCAACAGCCTAACCACAGGAAAATACAGACTCGTTTTAAAATTATTGCATAACACGATTACCAATTTATTGCCAAGTAAGTGCTACGTGAATAATATGGTGCAGACGACGTCAATGCATATAAGCAGCTGAAGAGGTGTAGGATATAGACAAGCCTGGAGGAAGATATTGTATTTTATGTACCGTGTAAAGGTTCGTTCTCCAAAGGGACGACATTTTAAATATAAAGTCCCTAACAGCCTTTTGTTAAAGAGACAGTACTTTGAGAAGTACTAAAGAAAAAGAAAAAAGAAACACTATGAGATAAAATACGGAAGGAGTAACACTTTTGAGACGGTATATAGACGAAGGATTTAATTAAAATAATACTTAATTAATACTTTTTATTATTTCTAACTCGTCTCGCAAACAATGAAGTGCAGTTCCGCATTTCATATACTATTTATCTATAACAGACTGAAAAAGTATTTGTGGGTTAATTTTTTATACATAAATCAGTTAAAGTACAAGATCTGTCTTATTTGGGAAGCTTGTGGTGATTCGAAAAAAGTGCCCCGAAATGTCAAACTCTCATTTAAACGATTTTATGCATTATTGCTATTTTTTACCAAGCAAGTTTTCTTTAGAATAAAAAAAAGAAAACAAAAACAAGTAACAAATCGTTTTGCTTCAGCGCCTTTAGTGTAAGTGGATTGAATTTAAAAGTTCTGAGGCCAGATTCATAAAAAACCTCTTACCTACGACAACTTAGCTACGAAGTTCGTAAAGTTACGATCATCGTAAGATGAGGCGAGAACGGTATTCACAAACGCGTTCTTAAGTGAGAGGAGGAAAGTTACGACCTCTTACGGAGAAACGACGACTTCCGGTGCTGTTGCTATGGCGACGGCGTCTTCGGCAACACGAACAACCAATCGGAGAGCTCGGCATAGTTCGGAGCACGTGGATTTTTAATAACAAACACAGGCTAACTACTCGTTGATAGTCAGCTCTGTGTATGTCCTGTCCTGTCTGTGTGTAAATGTTTAGTGTTCAAGCTGTTTCTCATAAACACAGGCGGCCTTTCCACCACCGCTTGACTGGGGTTCGTGTCCGTGCAGGGATATATCGACGCTAACACGATTTAAACGCTTCGTTGACTGCTACGAAGTCAACACACCTGTCATTGTTGGTAAAAGCGCCGTGCCAGTCGTTTGCAAAGCGACGTAGATAGAAACCAATCGCCGCGGCGTTTTTCGCGGCCTCGGAAATGCAGGAGCGAGCCGACGTTAAAAAAGATACGTTTCAACTACGAGTGTGTCAGCAAGAGCCACGCAAATACCTGTTCATACTCGGAGCGGACGCGAGCGTTCGATCGAAGTGCTGAATTCGCTCTGTTAGACCGCGTCTTGGCAAGCGCTTCGGGACCGATCTTTTACGATTGCAACTCGATACTGACATGACACTCGGCAAAGAAAGGTTGGACCGTCATCGCGTAGCTACCACGAACTGTTATAGCTCGACAGTGACGTAGCGCCGTGTCAGAATAAAAATGGCATACTAATAACAAAGTGTACATACCGTGTTGCGAAGGTAATCCATACGGCGTTTATTGAGCTCTATATCACACAAAACAAGAAGACAGAATCAATGAGAGTCCCTTTTCGACGACAGCGTTCGTCACCGCTGCCTCGGAAAACAAGGAGATCGAGATGACGAGGGGAAGAGATTGACCCCTGAAATTTAGTTCACCGATCAAACTATTCATACGGGAAGGGTCCACAAGGGTCGCGCGGGCATATTCCATTCAGCAAGCCAGCCGGTCGTGGGCAGACGGTCTTGGCCAAGGACCGTCGGAGCAATGCTGCGCCGGAACAGGTCGGAGCGGTCGGAGTGCCTGCTAGGCCTATTCTGCCGAGCTCGCTTGGTCGGTGGGATCGTTGCCTTTGTTGCTTTTCCCGGGTGTCTGTGGATCCAGCGTTGATGTTCGTCGTGGTCGGTTTCAAGTACTTCTTCCTTTTTTCTTGCTGCTTGAAGTCGGGACGCGCGAGAAGAGCATGTAGAAAAATAAATGTCCGTTGGTCGTCGCGAGCAAGTAACTGAGCGATGCTGTCGGCCATGTTGATTTGATCGTAAAAAGTGCGTAAGACAGCTTCGGAGCTGTCGTAGGATTTTGTCGTAACCTGCGCAAAAGTTACGACAATTTCGTTTCGAGAATGCGGATTTTCTCTCAAATATGTCGTACGCACTTTTTTCGTCGTAAGTTCGCTTTGAGAATCCGGCCTCTGGTACCGAGGTGGCCAACTGGCGATGCGACTGCTGATTTGTTTCAAGAGTGATTTTGGTAAGTTAGTGTAAATCGCCTATACTTTAGACAAACTGACACAAACGATGTCGCGAAATTATTAAATAGGACAATACGTTTACACCCCGCCATAACTTGGGCTACACATTGTGGTGTACGTAGTTTAAATGCATTTAATTTCTTTTTCTCCCTCGACATGGTTGAACGAGCTTGTCTTTCGAAACATCCCGCTTTTCCGCCTGTGCTCTGTCATGGCCGACTGATCCCGGCTGCTTTGCTACCGTCTGCCGCTTCATCGGAAGACACACTGCTACAATGTTCCAGCTGGCCTGAATGAGCTCGTTGCTGGTGGTGTGGCTCACCAATGCCGAAAGTCACGTGACAGCATCTGTAGTCACTAACAACTTAAGAAACGCGATGCTTAGATTTTTAGGTTCCCGTTTCTGACTTAGTGAATCGTCTTAAAGCTATTGCTGTAAGTAGCTCTCGTCGGAGATAAGCCGGCGTTGGCGCCGCTGGCTTGGGACAGGAAAATCATGATGGGTCGATACGGTCAAGACGCCACAGCCGCATGACCTCCAGCTGGAATTTCACACAACCCGCAACGGTCACGTGAAACGCGACATCACGCGTGGAATGAAAGTGCTTGAAACATGGCATGTGATGCGAATTAAAGGCCGCCGCATATCTCGAATAATTTCACTTTATAAAGTATTTTATTTCCCTTAAAGGTAAATTAAAGCCTTTCAAAAGTATTTAATTAAATCCCCTTTGGTTGCGAGCCAGACACGCTACCGACTAGGCCACGTTGACACGCCTGCACGGCTTGGGAACAAGCGGAGATTTATATGTTTAGCTATCGCGTTCCACTCTTAAAGGCGAAGCTTAAGCGCCCTCCTGTCCTTTTTGGGTGTTATTATCAGCTTATGCTGCATTCTCATTGCTGGCATAGCGTTGATGAAAAAGATTGGGATAGTCAAGCCCTGCATTTCTACAGCTAGCAGTGACTGTAGTGACGCTGTGGGCCGCCGATGTTTTCATCACACATCATTGTAGTATATGGCAATGTTTGCTAATTTGTATGCGGTTTAAGCTTGCCACTCCTAAATATCTCTCACATCATTGTTCCAGCAAAATGCCGATCACACACTCAAGTTTCTTTTTCCCTCTATTGTCAAGACATAGAAGAATGTGTGTTGTTCACATCCTTGGATACAACTGTTTTGCATATGGTTATACACAAAAATGCGTTCAGTACAACGTGTACGTGTCCCTCTCACATATCTTTCTATGGGGTATAATGAATCTCTGGTGGTGTGTTAGATAAATGCCGGTGATAACAACTTGAAAAGCGATTGATCAACTGCAATGGATATTGAAGCGAGCATTGTGAAAGTCTTAAGTCTTTTTTATTAATGTGTCTGGGTGTGTGTGGGGGCGGGGGAGTGGGAGGGGGGTTAAATATATAAGCTTAAAATAAGCCTTTTTGATGATAATGCAATTAATGCAAAGGTACAAGTGAGCTGGGCAAGAATCACAATAATAAATCCTGAAGAACGGGAACAAGGGGACAAAGACCAAATACAAATATCCAAGCACAGCTGGGTGACTGGTGCGCGCCTGAAGAATTCCGCCTCTCCCTGGTGTCGAACCAGAGACCTCTCCATCACCACTGGAGCGCTCTACCAACTGAGCAAACAAGCAATTAGACGTCAGTAGAGCAGACAGGTTTTATCAGCCGCCGCCAGTCTAACTCCATCAAGGTTGAACGCCCTGCATTTTTAATGCTATGATGATATTTCAATTAATGCAAAGGTATAAGCGAGGTGGGCGAGAATAACGATAATAATCCCTGGAGAAGGAGAACCCCTTTCTCCAGGGATTATTATCCAAACACCTAGATCTGTTTGGAGATTTGTGTTTGTAATTATTGCCCCCTGTTCCCCTTTTCCTGGGATTATTATCGTTAAGCCCTTTTTGTGTTGAAGGCCGTTTTTGCGTTGATAAGGAAACGCAACTGCATTCTACCGGTGTTGGCTACAGGTCTTGAAACAGTATATGATTTGGAAACCGCCTTATTACTTCACAGGGCGCTTTTAATTAGCGCACTAACTACAACTAAAAACGTCCCATGCTTCGTGAAGATACGGAAAAACGAAAGTCATTTAAAGGTTTTTGTTCTGTTTTTTTATGTGGCTTGAAAGTGAAACACCTTTAAACCATCGTTTGAAAATGAAACATTAATTATAAAAAAATTGGTGTTTCTTTTTATACAAAAATACAGATTTATTGGCTACCGTTTTGCGTAGCCGCATCATTGTCACCTGCAATTCGGTATGAAGGAAAAGAAGCGAACGGTGGTGTAGCCAACGATACGAAAATCTGGATGCATTGCAAATAATATATCCCAACTAGCACACGAACTGGAACCCATATAGGGCCCACGTGGACAACGGGGGCTCGGGCAGCCCCAAAGAAACCCACGTTGGTCCCATGTGGGTGCAGTGTGGGCATGCCCAACTCTGGGCTTTCATGCAATACCCTCCTGGGTCCCACATAGGCTACTCGAGGGCACGCCCAATTTGGGCTGCTCGTGCAATACCACCGTAGGCCACACTTCGGCTATGTGTGGACAGAGTTAGTGCAAATGAGGGCTTTAGGGGGCAAAGTATAGGAATTCCCATCTTGGGCTGCCCATGCAATACCTCCGTGGGTCCCACCTCGGCAATGCGGTGGTAGAGTTCGTGAAGATACGGGCAAAAATTGGGCACGCCCGAGCTGGGCTGCCCATGTAAAACCCCGTGGGTCCCACGTCGGCCGTGCGGGGGCCATATTGCGGTGATGTGGGCTCCACGGCGGCGAAGCGTGAGCATGCCCGACTTCGGCTGCCCATGTGAAACTACCGTGTGTCCCACCTCGGTTCCGTGGGGGCGACATTTGAGAAAGGAGGAGGCTCCACGGCGGCAAATCGCGGGCATGCCCAACTTGGTCTGCCCATGTAAGAACCCCGTGTGTCTCACTTCGGCCTTGGGGTGCCCAGTTGCGAAGATGTGTGGCTCAACGGCGGTTAAGCTTGGCATTCTCGACTTGGACTGCCCATGTAAAACCTTCATGGTACGCACCTCGACTGTACAGGTGCTAAATGCGAAATGAGGGCTCCACGGCGGCGAAGCGTGGACGTGCCCGAGTAGGGTTACCCATATAAAACCCCTATGGGTCTCACCTCGGCTCTGCAAGGGCAGAATTTGAGAAAGAAGAGGTATCCACGGCGGCAAAGCGCTGGCATGCCCAACTTGGGCTGCCCATGTAAAACCTCCTTGGGGGTCCATCCTCGGCTTTGCGGGGGCCAAGTGAGCAGCGCTGTAGGCTCCACAGCGGTGAAGCGTGGGATGCCCATATAAAAACCCCCATGAGACTCCACCTCAGCTCTACGGTGGTTGAACACAATGACGTGAGCTCCACGGCGGCTAAGGGCGGGCGTGCCTTCAGTCTCGACTGCCCGTGTAAAAACCCCCGTGGGACCAACGTCGGCTCTACGGGCGCAGAGTTTAAGGAGATGGGGCTTCATGGCGGCGAAAGCGTAAGCATTCCGAACTTGGGCAGCCCATGTAAACCCATTGTGGGCACCATCTCGATTCTGCGGGGACCAAGCTTACGAAGATGTGGGCTCCATGGTGGAAAAGCGTGGGCTCGCCAAGCTTGGAGCTGCTGATGTTGAACCCCTTGGGTTCAGCTCGGCTCTGCGGGGGCCAAGTTAGCAACGGCGTGCGCTCTCAGGGCACATCGTGGGCATACCCGACTGGGGCTGCCCACGCCTTGTGGTCTTGTGTATGTATTGATGGAATTATTATTCGATAATAAAAACATTGAAGGGAAAGATCTTGCAAAATATTCTGAAGGCACACTTTGTTAGTATGGGTGAATGTAAAGCAGAGCATGACCCGGGCGATTTGTATGTGGACAGGGCAAAGACTTTGTTTAATTCTATAATGTTTAAACCAACAACGCCGATTAAACTTAATATACTGAATAAATCATTAAAAAAGTTTGCCGCCGATGATTGACGGCTTTAAATCGGTTGACAGTAAAAAGGTCTAAAAAACACTTAGTCAGATTCTGTCTACAGTAACAAATATATACGCTACAAACAGGATATTTCCGAACCAGTTAAAACATTGCTAGAATTAGATCAATGCTAGAGTTAGCCCAGAGCGGAAAAAATATTCTGTTTTACTATCGGCTGATTTCAGTTCTGCCTATTTGTTCGAAAATATTTGAAAATGTAATTTATACTAGATTGTAGGTGTTTGTATGTAAATATATAATAGCATATAATAAATGAGGCACAATATGTATATCAAGACTTTAATATATAGAACAAGCCATACTCTACGTAAAAGACAAAAATATAAAGAATAGTGAAGATAAATTTTATACATTAGGTTAGTTTTTAGACCTTACAAATGCATTTGACAGAGTACAGCACAATATCTTATTGGATTAAACATCAATATAACGGAATACATGGCGTGGCACTAAAACGAATTGCAAGTTATTTAAAGAATCGATATTAATATCTGCATTTAAATGATATATATTCTGATAAGTTAGAATTACGAAACGGAGTGCTGCAGGAATCATTCTAGGCCCTTCTGTTATTTCTTGTTTATGTAAATGATATGGCAGGCAATGCAGGATTCCCTAGAACTAGTCATGTACGCAGACGACACGAATGCGTTCTTTAAAGCATAGTCTAAATATACATTACAAATATTGGCCAACAAGTACAAAATACAAAATATTTCATCCAATGAACACAAGACAAAACTTCTATACTAATTAATTTTGATGGAATGCTTTAGAGCAGGTCAAACGACAAAAATACCTAGCATATTGTTTAATGAGGACTTCAAGCTAGTATTCGCATATACAGGAACATTTTTCGGATATGTTGAAATCAATAGGATCTACGTATAAAATGCATAACGTACCAACCCTTTGGTTTAAAAATGTATTACATTATTCTTTATGTTACTCAATATCTCATATGGTGTACTAGTATGAGGCGAACATTGGCGAACTATAATAACATACTAATCCTTCAAAAATGGCATACTCCGCATGCTCGATAATTTTCAGGGTAACATGCGAGACTTGAGTACAGACCCAATGTTTTCAAAAATACACTCTGCTTAAGGCTAATGAACTATATTGCTTTAAATTACACGAGCTTACTAAAGAAGAGAAGCTATACCTAACCCAAAGACCGTTAGCACAAAAAAGTGCACTGCTGAAGAAAATACACTGGAGAAAATCTAAAGTCAGAACAAATTACCACAAGCAACACTTTAATTATCAAGCTCCTCCTTGCTAAATAGAACTGAAGAAAGTACTATTTTAGTGTTTCAGATTTTCAAGAGAAATATTAAACAACTTTTGGTGGCTAGTGATATCTTTTATGAATGAGGTTGAAAATGTGCAAAATCATTGTAGACGAAGCTAGTATGATTTTCAGCTCGCGTTTAATCTGGCACAAGTGCTTGTAATACATTGGTTTGGTTCTGCATGCGCCTTTGCTGATGTCCTGTTTTGCGCTGTACTCTAAGGGGAGGCAGAGGCCTTGTCAAACTTAAATGGCAGCTTTTCCCTCTCACCTCCCCCCCCCTTGCTTGTTATTCACTGGTTTGGTCCTACAGGTGCATTTGCGGATGTCCTGTCTTGCGTGCTGTACCTTAAGGGAGGTAGAGGCCTCGTCAAACTGAAATGGCAGCTTTTTCTTGTACCCTCCCCCCCCCCCTGGCTTGTTATTCACTGGTTTGGTTCTACAGGTGCATTTGCGGATGTCCTGTTTTGCGCTTGTCACCCTTAAGGGGAGGTAGAGGCCTCGTCAAACTGAAATGGCAGCTTTTTCTTGTACCCCCCCCTTTCCTTATCCTTGTTATTCACTGGTTTGGTTCTGCATGTGCATTTGTGGATGTTCCGTTTTGCGCTGTACTCTAAGGGGAGGCAGAGGCCTCGTCAAACTGAAATGACAGCTTTTCCAGTACCCCCCCCCTTTCCCTTGCTTGTTATTCACTGGTTTGGTTCTGCAGTGCGCATTTGCAGATGTCCTGTTTTGCGCTGTACTATAATGGGAGGTAGAGGCCAAGTCAAACTGAAATGGCAGCTTTTTTTTCTACCTCCCGTCCCCATTGTTTGAACGAAATAAACTATTAAAAAAAGAAGAAATAGTAAGCAATATTCTTAAATTTTGCTACCGAAAAACAGGATTTAGGCTTCCTACGCTCCTGTACTAGCTTTATTTTGGCTCACTAAACGGTATGCGATTAAAAAAATATCTATTATAGCCGAAAATTCATTTAATTATCACTTTAACCTATCGCCTACGCTACAGACTCCAACTGCCGCGTGTGCCTACCTCTCCTCGCGTGCAACCGGCGAGGCATCTTTATTTTCTTTTGTGCTCCAGAGTATACTGTTTCTACTCATGACACGTGACGCATACTCTTGTAGAGTCTTCTCTTTCTTCTAAACAAGTAACAACGATTTCTCCTTAGAGATTCCAGTTTTATGGGCTACAGGACATTGGAGATGAAGGTCGCTGTCCATTTGTTTTTGTTTTTGCTACGCGACGTGTGGTAATTCAGTGAACAACATGTACCTCAACGTTTACATTTCTCGTTTGTTTGTTCTTAAGATATTATTTTTTCTCATATGTTACTTTTTTTTACCACGCCGGATTCAAACTAGCAGGAGAAAAAGATAATTGCTCGTGATTTTGGAGAAATCTCGTTTTTCCTAATTGCCGAAACTAAGAGTTCAGAAACTTTGGGTAAATAAGAAACAAGATGATTGACATCTTAGTTCCCGAACAAACCGCATGGCAGACAGGTTTATTATCAGACATAATCCTAAACTTATCACCAAAGAAATCTCAGGCTCCTGTAGGCTAAAGTCAAATCAACGGTGGTACTAAAAACAAACTGTAGGAGCGCAATCTATACAACAAAGTCCATAACTCCCCTTGCTCCCATATTGGTCACGTAGGTTAATACGTGCAACCTACAATGCACTTTGGGCAGCAGACATGGCTAATTAAGGTGTATTACAACATTTTCATGCTTTCAATATGTACCCACTCAACTCGAAAGTATCCCTTAATAGGGTTGTGTAAACATTAGTGGAAAAAACACGGTAGTATTGAACTTTTTTTTACTAAGAAAAACTGAAACTTCATTGGAAGAAATTTTTATCTATAGAGTTATTCTGATATTGACCCGGAGCACTGACAGCACTGAACTGTCCGATAAGTCACTTTCTTCTTTCGGAGCCACGCCCATACCTGGTTTAATTACCTTATTGTTAGCAGCACTTTTTCCCAGTAATCCAATCACGTGCATAAAATTTAATTCAGTGTGAGGAACTTTGTACCCCTCTGTGGATTTCTTTAAGCTAATTCGCAACAAACACCAATCGTTCTGATCAGCACCGAAAATGGACTCAAAATAACTCAGAATTTATAAGAAAACATCAACCCGAAAAGAACACCTCCAAATTCGAAGAAAAATTTAAAAAGGAACACGAAACCCTTATTATTAGGCAACTGTAGATACTGTAAACATGAAGATATACGCAACAGACACGCCAATATGATGGAACAAACACCTATAATTTCATCGGGTACCTTTTAAACAAAGGCTTGATTGTGGTTTAGAGATGTTCTTTATAGGAGATTTGCCTTTAGTCCACCTGTTCTAGGAGATTTGCTTTTTGGAGCATTGATTTTCGTATGTGCTCCTGCCGCTGAGAGCCTTCCGCCTGCTGTGCTCAGCGCGGCGCGCTCGCCAATCCCCGCTCCCTGTACGACGCGGGTGGCCGGGGGGGGGGGGGGGGCGACAGCGCGTCTTGGAATAGATGACGTGGTTGTGCAAGGGGCGCGGCGATGGAAAGAAAGTGATAGCACGGCGGTGCTATTTCTCTCTGTTATTACGTGGATTTTAGGGTACGATCGCCGCCGGATTTCGCCGTTAAGGGGCACCAGCAGCTACCGCTCGTACGAAGCATCACAGAGATAAAAATAAAATAAATTAGAGATGAAACGTTTGTCTTCACATGCGTAGTTTCCGCAGGTATGATTAGGCCAGCGTTCCGTTAAACACCCTGTATATATCTCAGTAGGTGATACCAATTTTATGAATGTTTTTCTCTTGCAGTATCTACATCCCTCTGCTCAGCAAGCTTTGCAGGGTACGCACCGGACACTTCCGGGACGCAGGAATAGCGGACGTACTCTCCAGTCAGTTACTCGGGAGATGACGGCCGAGCAATTGCACTCAGTATAACGAAACCGGGTAGTCGTCCGGCCAACACTGAGGTGCTAGCAGAACATGTCGCCCCAATGTTTTCTTCTTTTCTCTACTTCACTTGTATCATTGTTGCTTGTACTTCACTTGTACCATTGTTGCTTGATAATCAAGAAATGGCCTCCGAGAGAGATAGAGAAGATAGTAAAAAAAAAAGAAAGAGAGGATTGCACTTGATTAAAGAACACAAATTAGTTGTTTAGAATTTTCATTGCTTGCAGGATGCCGTGGCCGTTCGATCTTCTAGTTGATCTGACGCAAGCCAGGCGCTCCAGGAAGTGGGAGGGAAGTTAAGGAGGAATAGGGTGGATAAGGCTACCGGGCTCTGTAGAAGACAATGTTTTGGATCGGCGTAGCAGGGCAGGACAAGCTGGGGCAGGAGGGATCTAAACGGCGACGAAAGTGGTAGAGCCTAACGGGATGTAGAAGATTGGTTGCGCCAAGCCCTTCAAGGAGGGAACGACATTTATTGCACATTTGTAGCCTGGGTGTCATTTCCCATCTCGAGGTGTGGATGCAAGAGGTTATTTTCCTTGAAAACGCAACTACGAACACATAGAAACAGAAGAGTCATGTAATCAACTGTTAACCCATTAGATCTTTTCTCATCAGATATCAAATGCTCTGCAACAAGTCCGTAGCACGCGTGTGTCTCCCTGCTGCAAAGCCCAGCGTCTCCATCGCCATATGACAAATATAAACTAATATCAAGTCCTAACTGTAAACTACCTGCAACTCCTGATTTAAGAAAACACTGAGACAGGAGAAACAAGAAGGACAAACACGACGAAGTCTCAAAACACAGCTCCGAATTTATTTTTCTGACCTCATGCTTTTCATAGAACGACCCTCACCATCACTATCCATGACACCATCAACCCCACCGAAAGACGTATCCAATGATCGCTGGGGGGTTCCGACACAGAAGACCCCAGAAACACATAGCTTTGTCCCATGTTGTCGGACCTCCCTCCCATTGTCATCATTGGATGTCCACCCGTGAGCGTTGATGGTTGGGAGCTTCACATGTACTGATTTGGGGGGGGGCGGGGGGGTCGTTCATAAAAACGACGAGTCAGAAAAATAGATTCGCAGCTGTGTTGCGAGAAATTTGTCGTGTTTGTTCTTCTTATTTTTCCTGTCTTAAATCATGAAACGTAAAACCTAGCTCGACCTGCGCTAACCTACCTCTGTTCCAATTTACCTGCAACTGCTCACTCTATTATGTAAGGACTTTTGGGAAGCATTTACTCTTTTAAGTTTTTAGATTTATATGAAGGAACATTTTATGCATGGCTGTAAAGGGTCGTTTTCTCCTGGACACTTGGTGCACCAATCAATTGGCGTGTTGAATAGTACGAAGTACAACGGTAACTGCACTTAAACATTTCGGACGAGACTAGCTCGTCAACCTACAGCCGCCGCCAAAGCGTTTAGGACGAGCATAGCCCGTCCGCGCACTTTCGCCTCGCCCCTTTGGCTGTTTTGGACGACCCAGGCTTGTCCAGAGCTCAGTTCGGCGCTGCCGAAAGATGGCAGCACATATGTACTGTAATGTTTTGTTTTACTGTACACGTTTTTTTCTTTCTTAAACTGGCGATTAATTAAGAAATGCAGTTTAGAGTAAACACTGAAGAAAAAAGAAACGACGAAGAGATTAAGAATAAGCAAGTTATTAGAGAAATGGCGTTTCTGTCCGCAATTGCCGTCCTGGTATGTATCCTGCATGAATGGAATTGGCGGTGTTTACGTCTACACAATAAAAAAGTGCACAAAATATTCATTTCCGTTTACATAAAATGCCAAAGCTTCTATTCACATGAATTAATAGGCCACTGAACCTTGAGCGGAAATTACATACCGCTGCATTAAATTTGATAAAATGAGAACGCAGCTTGGAATAACAGTCTGCGGCTGTTTTGGCCGTGCATTAGATACTCCAAAAACATTTTGGGTGAAGCAAAAGAAACAAACAAAGAAAACATACACGCGTTCTAATACCTTGTGTTAAAGTGGTGGCGGTAGACAAGTACAGTGTTCTTAGTACACCACTGATGCTTGTGCTAAAGTGAGAGCCACAAATATAAAGGGCCGTATTTTCAATGATTCAAAAATGTTGTCATAAAACGAAGTGTTATTCCAAATAGAAAAATATGTTTTAGCTATTTAAAGCTAAAAGCATTTCACTTTTTTATATCAATAGGGAAGTCATACAATCGGATACGGTTAGCAATGTTTTTCTTTTGTTTGTCATCCCCAAATAACTAAGTAGGTGTCATTTTAAAATAACTTGTCGGTCTTGTTTGTTGAGCTGTGTGAAAAAGAAGCCTCGAAGAAGCCTCTGAACGGCAGCTAACTTTCTGTTAGCAAAGATCTTCATAAACTGGAGATGACTAAGCTAAGAACAATGGCACATAACAAGCAGATTATGACACAAAAATCTAGCAGCAAACAAGAGAACTGAAAGAACAATGTCGCGAAGTATGGTAACATGGCTGAATAGTTGATAGTTCGTCGTTCCTTCCCTCGAGAAAGCAATACATTAAAATCACACACTCTCCTATACTTTTATTAAAATGCGAAGTGAAAATATCTTTAATTCGAACTAGACCTCTTCTGGTTTATAATCTCTTTATTCACCATTCGGAGTCCTTATTATATTCATAACTCAGCCAAAAATAGAAGAGTCCGTTTTGTAATGCACGCACACAAATAAGACACTGCATAAACATAATGCTTCGAAGCCTGTCGAGAGTGTAGTTTAAGAAATGAGCCCTGCAATAATTCTAAAGACATTCGGGGGTAGTCTAGTCAACGTTTTGCATGGCTGTACATTTAACATTATTTAGCTATGCTGCAATATACGCTCGATACATGAAGTACAAGTAATTTAATGTGTTTAAAATATTAGGCGGCCGTTTTCGCGCCTAAATTCAGTTTGACAACTGATTGATTGGTATTTCATTATAGGATTTGTAAACTGAAAACATTTTAAGTACCCTCTCCGGAGTAAGGAGAGAACGAGCGGGTAGGCAGGGATAATGAAACTTGAACTTTTTGGTTGTCCATCCTTCTCGTTATCTTGCCCATGTATAATTTACGGAATGTTTCATAACTATTATCTTTATTTTTTTGTAGTATTACTTTTCGTTCTTCTTGATGATAGGTGCACGCTCAAATACAATTCCACGCCTACCAGATCTTGGTGGCACTGTGTATGCCCTCAAAACGGTGAGTTTATCTATTCAGAATTCGAGCCTCTACCTCACGTTATGGTTAAAAATGTACAGGTTGCATTATATTCAAAAACAGCCAGCATTTACAAGGTTGCCGGTAAAGTTATCCTGCGCGCAAGGGCGGGAATGATTTCCTCCTTGCCTAACCTCTCCCCTCTCAGTTGCACGTGTGTTGGAAGGTTTGCCTATGGAAACTTCGCATGGCTCCCCTGCAAGTAAAAGCCGACATCCGCCAGCTCTGTTTGAGGTCTGTTACAAATCTCCGCATCTGCAGGATGCGAAGATTTGTTTTTTAGGCTCGAACAGGTTAAAAAATACGGTTGTTTAGACGTAAACTCCTAAAATCACCAAGAATTGTTCGGCAGTATCAACGAGGTAGAGGGCCTATGGCCAATTCGCCTGGGCCCGCATTGCACCGGTGCTGTGTGGTTCGTGGTACAGGGAAGGGCTAGAGAGGAGAGGGGAGCTCTTCTCTCCCCACCAGCCTTCCATGTACTAAAGTGGAAAGAGTTTACTGCACTGCGAGGGTGCGGTGTGCCCCAGACGAATACAGTGTTGCCATTTTAGCGATTTCGTCGCTAGATTTAGCAATTTTTTATACATTTAGCGACGGATCGTTTTTAATTTAGCGGCTAGCGACTTTTTTTAGCGACTTTGGTGTTCAACCGCGATCTTGTTATTTTGAACAATTTTAGAGATGCTCGTGGGCTAAATCCTTTGCTTCTCTAGCCGAGTTTGCTTTGGACATATGCTCCAATTCAGCGGCGCGCTCAAAAAGAGTCAACACTGCCAACACCATCTCTCCCGCGCCCACGTACCTACGTGCTCTCCGCCAAACGTTGCTAGGCTGCCAGCCAAGAGCGCAGGCGCTCTTGGCTGGCGGCTGCGCTCTTGGCTTTCGCTTTGGACTACGAACTTCCAGATGAAGTTGTTCGGCGAATTGGCACAGCTGAAGCCTACAAAGCTGGCAACGAACCGTCGACATCGGCAGAGAAGTGACTCTTCTTCTTCTAGACTGTTCCGTTGATTTGTTCTTGAAGCACAAAGCAGCCAGTATTTCCGTGTTAAAATTAACAAGTACCCGTTTCTTATTCGTACTTTCAGTACTTACCGCCTAGTCGTTTCCCAAATAAAACATTACATATAAAAACCGTCCTAGTTGTTTTTCAGCGTAAGTTTAACCTCTCAAAATACCTGAGATATGATTATTTGAGGTTCACTTACTTTAAAAGGGTTTAATAAGCTTTTGGAATCAGCGAATATTTTAGCGACTTCTGACCAGAATCTAGCGACTGTTTAGTGACTTACTGGCCTCTAATTTAGCGGCGGGCGCGGCAAAAAAAGATGGCAACACTGGACGAATAGGCCATTAGAGTGATAGACTGTCAAGCTGAAAGTTGACCCCACCCGGCCGCCGCCGTGTCTGCACATTTTTCGCTCTCACCAGACACGTGACCATATAGGTATTACGTACTAGATTTTACAAAGTACTGAGCACAAATAATTGCCTATTGATCTTTATCACTTAGTGGGCCGGTGAGGTAAGTAATGTTTCCTTTGTTTCACCTAAGCCAAAAATATGCGCTTTACGACAAAAACTCGGGCAGCTTCGGAATGCATCCCGATTTGAAAGCGCGACAAAACAGGCCACCCTAACCCTGCACTGACTGGAGGGTGAGTTGGCGTTAATAAAAAACAACAACAACGCGTCAGCACGTAAAAACATCATGATTTCCTTTGTTTCTAAGATGTTTAGTTTTGACAACAAGGAGTTGAATGCGTGCATGAGCGATCTGGGAAAGGGGATGGGGGGGGGGGATGTGGGGCGATTGCTTCTTAGTGTTCTCTGAGGTTTCAACAAACATATCAACTGCAAGTGAGCGCTTGTCCTGTCGTGCGTGTCATCCTACTCGTCCTCGTCGTTTGTGCGTTTCTTTACATCAAGATGAATAAATACCAGCCAGCCTAAGTTTCCACCAGAGTGTCGAACCGGAACCGAACCGAACCGAAACCGGAACAGAACCGACCGAAACTGAATGAACCGAACCGTTATTTTTAGCCGAACCGGAACTGAACCGAACCGAAATCTTCGCCGCCATCTTGGAACTGAACCGGAACTTAACCGGAAAAAATATAACGGTAACCGGTTCAAAACGGTTCACGGTGATTTTTTTAATTACAAAATGAGTGTTTGAGAAGAACAAATTGTCAGCTGTATTTCTATGTAGTAATCAAATTGTCATATTCCGAATTGCAATGTATGACAAATTGTGGGTTTTCTTGGCGCTTTTGTATTGACACTACGATTGATCATGTGTCAAGTTGTCACGTGACGTCATGGTGTCAAAATATGCTGCCAAATAATGTCACGTCACGTGGCCTTGTGACGTAGTCGCGTCACTCACCGCGTCAAGTCGACTTAAATTGAGTTCGTCACTATAATCCGTTGCAACTCAAGAAGGTAGGGCGAGGGAAAGGAAGGCCGGGGGGAGGAAGCAGGAAGAACGCTGGAGAGAGGAGGAGGTTTCCCCCTTTCTTCTCCAGCGTTCCGTCTGCTTCTTCCTCCCCGGCCATCCTTACCCTCGCGGCCTCGCCCTACCTTCTTAAATTGCAACGGACTATGAATGTATTGGCGTTGTTGACACCATGACGTCACATGCCATCACCACTTCTCACCGCAAGTTACGTGACATCGTGACGTACTCCATCCTCATGAGCCTGAGTCGAGTGCTTGGGTTCTTGACAATCAGCATCGCCAAGATTTGTGTTGGCTTGTGTTCAATCAAAGATGAGAATAGCTGAAATCTAACACCGGCGGTATATAATTAGCGTCAGATCCCATCGCCGCTTGTTCTAATAGCGAGTTGAGGAGGGAAAGTTGTTTTTTTTCTTTTATTTCTTCTGCGTCTGCGATTGAGCAGAGAGGAAAACGAATGGGTGTTTTTTCAAGCTATCAACGTCAGGGATTAGCACTAAGTGGTATTTACTGAAAGTACAAGAACTGTTGCATGAACCATTTGACATGTACACATCATTGAGGCAGCCAAACATGGATATCGTTGTTGCTTAACTGTCTCATGAAAGTTGCGCCCGAGAATAGAAGCATTGAGAGAACGAAATATGGCTTAATAATCTGACGATAAATAAAACTACAAGTCTGCATGGCAGGGATACCTGAAAAGAAAAAATTCTAGTGACCTTAGAATCAGCCGCTCAAATTCTCACATTTTTTCATTAAACTTCTCATTTTTTTGTGCAAAATAAAATAAAAGAAGTATTATGTTAACAAATGACAGAAATATAATTTTCAAATTAACACCCCCAAAGGGAGAAGGGATCCCCTTAAAAATAAAAGTATTCTCTGGAGGAGCATCGACAAATGAAAAGGGGGAGAGGGGGCGGGGGAAGGGGAGTTTTAAAAACATACTGTGTTGTAAAGGTTCCTCTGCTCCGCATCTTGAGCGCAGATCAGACTGCGTGATCCGGCAAAAACTACTTTGTTTGCAAAATCACCTCTGCTAGAAAGCGCGTTTGTCGTGGTGCCAGACACTTGCGCCGTTCCTCAAGACGCTGCACCAAGCAAGAATAATTTTGTTTGTGAATACATTAGTTGCACTGAGCGCGAACCTTCTGCAGCATGCATTGTGTGTAAAATAATTTACTTAGAACTTTATTCTTGAGTGAAAACGACGAAAAAGACATGCTAGATCGCGAGAAAAACGAAATAGCAGAACGAAGAGAATGAAGTGCGGAACGAGATCGCCTCAACGAATACCGAGCGACACCACGCACATTGAGCGTCTCAATGGATTGCAACGTTTCTCACCAATGTAAATATTGTACATAAACCTGTTTATCTCTCCTTTTAACGCTATTTAACATTGTGCACCACCGAATTTGATTTTCTAAGCAAAAATAAATCTCTGACCACTTGCGATGCTGTCACGTGCAAACCATATCAAACAGTTCAGTTTTCTGGTTAAATGTGATGTTCTCAACACAATACTCGGTTTCACATTAAGTGTGAGCGTAGCAGAAGCTAAAAGAGCGAGCTCCGGGCTTTCAGCGTCCTGGCCAAGCACGCGCGCTCCTGCAGTGCAAGCACTGGTCAGGAACACATGCTCGCGCTTGTAGCATCGGCTGCGTCTGGACTCTGGACTTGAAGGGGCCCTGCAAAGAGTTTCTGGCCAATTTTTTTGAATTTGCATTGCGTTCACTCTAACTAGCGAGAGACTCTAGCAACACATTAAACATAAAGTAAAGGAGAAAAAAAAGTCTGATGTATTTTTAACATAATAGGCGAATTAAGTTCAGAATTTGGAGCACATTTTCCTTTGTTGATGATGTACTTGGTCTGAACCAATAGAGAACCTAAACGACAAGGGCGTGTGACAACCATGCGCGATCTTTCTAAATGTTAGGTGTAGAGTCATTAAATAAGCTACGCTTCAGAGCAACGACACTTGGCCATATTGTGGCTTAAAATCATGGTTGCCAGTTATCTGAAGGTTTATCTAAAATCACAGGAAACGTTTTTCCGTCCTCAACAAATGTTCAAACAGTTCGCGATAGAGAAAAACAATGTTAAATAAGCTTCCTAAAAGCGAATCTAATGCTGAAGAAGTCGCACTTTTGAACCATGACGATTGGCAGCTGCATCTGCTCTGCACAAGCACCAAAATGGCGGCGCACACAAAAATGTTTGGGAATAGAGCGCCGATACTCTTAGCGCAGCTCATTTAGTGGCTCTAGTTAGGGGGCTCGAGTTGGCAGTATAGCCGCGAGTTGGGCTCAGCGCGCACACGCAGCTCGGCAGTGCACGTGGAGCTGCAAAGCTGCGCGCTGCACGACAGCTCCGCAGAGAATCCTGGGTTCAATCTCCACCCCTGCCCGTTCTGATCTGGATGAGCATCTTACCGGCGTGCGGTCGTGTACCAATACTGCGTGGTGCACGTCAAAGACCCCAGGCTAGCAGTTGTACTGCACTGGTTAAATTTCTCATCTACTGCAAGTGACTCGTCGAATCTTTGAAGTGGCTGACCAACTACAGGCTGTCTAGATATCCCCCCCCAATTATTATTACTAAATGTTTGAAATTATTATCCAATTATGAAGATGAGAACGCCCCACAAATTTATGGGTGTTCCAAGTAAACATTTGAGTGAGGGTCACGTGCTTGAAGGGATCAGAAGGGATCACTTGCGTCTATTCAGCCAGTCCTTCCTCTAGAATTCTATGTCGTCATTATCTGACGCTCTAGACCAATGTCGTCACTGAACGCTCGTGTATGACACTGATAGGCAGGCCTTTCGCAGCAGCATTTGGTTTTCTTCGTCCCTTTGCAGTGCCTCTTTAAGCTGAAACCAAGTAGAGCAAAAGGGATGTCCAAATTGTAAAGTTGTGCAGTATGTATAGCAGTCTCGCGATGATATGCGGCAGCTTAATAAAATGTTAGAGCGCGCATGGCTGATAAAGCACAGGGTTGTAAAATGAGGCCCCAAAACAATTAAGTGCAGGTAAAACCGAATATAACTAGCCTCCCGAGAATATATTCTGCATGCGAAGTTTCGAGCTCGTGCAATCCGATGTTCAAATATGATTGAAATTATAAATATCTTGTCTGTTCTTTGCGATATTTATGCGTAATTAGGCACATCGATGCACGCATCTCTATTAGAGAAATACGGACCATAACCAACCAAGTCCTGAACAGTTAGGGGTCCGACGTTTCAAAACCGGTTCCGACCGTTCGGTATTTTCATCGGGGGTGACTATTTGCACGTGGAGAGCTGCAGCTTCTTTTCTCATCTACGGTGTGTCGTTTGCTTCCTTCACTTTTAATGCGAAAGCATTAACTGTCCCATGGATCGAACCGACGTCATCAGCTTTGAGAATGCGCCAAACGGCGCCTTCCTCTGTCCCAATGTCGCATGTAGCAGAAACCTGATGGATAGGTTCCCATTGGCTGGCGCGCGTCATTAAGGAACGAGGCTCCCATTGGCTCTCGTGCGGCGTAGTTCCAAAAACGCCACCAGAGAAGCCCTCTCCATGGCGGCGCAGCGCACGCACCGGCCCGGCCGCCGGTGCGGCGGTGCGGGCCTGGCCACACAGCCCGCTCGGGCAAACTCCGAAGAGGTTGCACAGCCGAGCTCAGCGCGGAGAGGCCACTCTACGAAAGCGCGCGCTCGGTCGACGGCCAACGAAACGGCGCCGTTCACGTCACTACGCAGCAGCCGAACTAGTAGAGCAGAAGAACGGCATTCATGATTTCGTTTTCACGACTCATACGACATGCTTATGCCCCGTTGACATACGCCGATGGTTAAGTGGCTGTCGACCTATTGTGCTTGAATTATTGAAACGTCGGGCTCCGAAATGTTTAGGATTTGGTTGGTGAAGGCCTGAATTTGTCAAAATTGCGAACCAACCAGACGGAGTTACTTCGAACGTGTTTGCGTTTAAATTCTGCAACGCTATACATCTGTTTTTGCAGTAAGGCGTCCTGTGTGGGATTATTTAGAAGAATAACATGTATTATATCTCTTTCTGCACTTTTCGTGTATTTGCCTTCAGATCTAGAATGTGAGCATACAGTCCTTTTTGGCGTAGCCCACAACCCGGTGTTTCACACTGCCGAACAGCGGACAAGAAAGCGCGTTCCGCAGACTCGAGAGATGGCGTATTTTCGGGTATCATCCTCCCGTGTTGGTTTGAAGCGGTTATGTGAACTGCATACAGTCAAATTTATTGTTGACAATAAAGAATATTCCAATGCTGCCTGACGATTTGACAACATAAATAAAGGGCCGATCACACTAAAGGTTTACCTAAGTAAATGCACCCACAAATTTTCTGAAATATACTCCGCAAATATTTTCCGGCGTTTTTATCTTGATATAGGCACGTCTATAACTGATTTGGAAGAACCTTAAACAAATGCTTTATTTTGAAGCTGATTTAAATAATATATGTGTTCCTGACACATATTCAACTCCTCACACATCTACAGGTTTTCCCGCTCATTTTAATCCAAGCGACGGAAAATTTAATCCAAGTGCCACCCAATTTAATCCAAGTGCCACATAATTTAATCCTTGCGCTACCCAATTTAATCCAGGGGTCAGTGAATTTAATCCACAATATGTATATGCACTTATTGTGTTCTGGAACGACCTCAAGGATGACGCCTGGAGGACGACGTGTAGGACGACCTCAAGGACGACGTCTAGGACGACCTCAAGGACAACTTCTAGGAAGACCTCGAGGACGACGCCTAGAGGACGTCGTTTAGGACGACCTCAGGGACAATGGCTGGGACGACCTCGAGGACGACTTCTAGGACAACCTTGAGGACGACGTGTAAGACGACCTCAAGGATGCGTTTAGGATGACCTCGAGGACAACCTCTCGGACGACCTCAAGAATGACGTCTAGGACGATCTCAAGGATGACGTCTAGGACGACCTCAAGAACGACGTCTAGGACGACCTCAAGAACGACGTCTAGGACGACCTCGAGGGCAACTTCTAAAACTACCTCGAGGATGACACTTAGAGGACGACATCCTCTAGGTGTTGTCCTCAAGGTTATTTTAGAACCTTGAGGACAACACCTAGAGGACGTCGTCCTCTAAGTGTCATCCTCGAGGTAGTTTTAGAAGTTGCCTTTGAGGTCGTCCTAGACGTCGTTCTTGAGGTCGTCCTAAGACGTCGTTCTTGAGGTCGTCCATAGACGTCGTCCCTGAGGTCGTCCTAGGCATCGTCCTTGAGGTCGTCCTAGACGTCGTCCGTGAGGTCGTCCTAGACGTCGTCCTGTGAGATCGTCCTAGAACGTCGTCCTAGACGTCGTCCCTAAGGTCGTTCTACGAGATTGTTCTTGAAGTCGTCCTTGAGGTCGTCCTAGACGTCGTCCGTAAAGTCGTTTTAGAGCGTCGTCCCTGGAGTCGTCCTGAGGTCGTCCGTAGAAATTGTCCTAGACGTCGTCCTTGAGGTCGTCCTAGATGTCGTCCTTGAGATCGTCCTAGACGTCGTCCTTTAGGTCGTCGTAGATGTCCTTGACGTCGTCCTTGAGGTTGTTTTAGACATTGTTCTTAAGGTCGTCCTTGAGGTCGACCTAGATCGTCCATGTAAGTCGTCCCAGACGTCGTCCGTGTGGTCGTCCTAGACGTCGTCCTTGAGGTCGTCCTTGACGTCGTCCTTGAGGTCGTTTTAGACATTGTTTTTGAGGTCGTCCTTGAGGTTGTCTTAGACGTTGTCTGCGTGGTCGTCCTAGATGTCGTCCTAAACGTCGTCCTTGGACGTCGTCCCTGAGGTCGTTTTAGAGATTGTTCTTGAGGTCGTTCTTGAGGTCGTCCTAGACTTTGTTCGTGTGGTCGTCCTAGACGTCGTCCGTAGGGTCGTCCGTGAGGTCGTCCTAGACGTCGTCTTTGAGGTCGTCCTTGACGTCGTCCTTGAGGTCGTCTTAGTTATTGTTCTTGAGGTCGTCCTTAAAGTCGTCCTAGACGTGGTCCGTGTCGTCGTCCTTAAACGTCGTCCTTGAGGTCGTCCTCAACGTTGTCCTTGACGTCGTCCTCGAGGTCGTTCTAAACATTGTTTTTGAGGTCGTCCTTGAGGTTGACCTAGACGTCGTCCGTGTGGTCGTCCTAGACGTCGTCCGTGTGGTCGTCCTAGATGTCGTCCTTGAGGTCGTCCTAGACGTCGTCCTTGACGTCGTCCTTGAGGTCGCCCTAGACGTCGTTTTTGAGGTTGTCCCTAAGGTCGTCCTAGACGTCGTCTCTTGAGGTCGTCCTAGACGTCGTCCCGGAGGTCGTCCTTGAGGCCGTCCTAGACGTCGTCCGTGATGTCGTCCTAGACGTCGTCCTAAACGTCGATCTTGATGTCGTCTCTAAGGTCGTCCTAGACGTCGTCCAAGAAGTCGTCATTGAGGTCGTCCTAGACGTCGTCCTCTAGGCATCGCCCTAGACGTTAAAATAAGTTCGCTGGCCTTCCATCTTCACGTGAAGTGAAAGGGCTCTACATTTTTTCTATTAATATTCGAATCAAAGATTGTTTACCTCGGAAGTATCGCGGACAACAAAGGGAGCCGTCGGACGAGAAGGGCTCACTGGAAGAACTTCTGGTCCGACGCTGCCCTCTGGTGTCCGGGGTAATTGAAGTGAAGTATAATGTAACTCAAAAGTTACTATAAGTAATCGAAAAAGTAATCAAATCATCAATATAGCTAATAATTATTAAATTGGCTGTATAATGATCCAAAGTAATCAAAATACTGAGTCAATAGCAGCTCAAACCATTTTAAAGGGCAATCATAATGCAAATTCAGCTCATAAGAACGCAATTGGTTCGATATTAGCTCAAAGTAATCAAGAATCATCAAACTGTTCAATTAAGCTGAATTAATGTTCGTTGGGTCAATAGTAACTCGAAATAATCAAGAGTAATTGCAATGAAAATTGAGCTCATGATAAATAAATTAGTAACGCAATAACTCCAATACTTAAAATTGTCACCAATATGTTAATTGGGCGGATTTAAAGCCCATTGGGTTAATAGTAAATAAAAAAATAATCATCATGTCAATTATGCCCACAATAAATCAATTGGTTGAAAATTATCAGAAAATAATCAAGTCTTATTACAATGTCAATTGAGCCGAATTAGGATTAATTGGGACAAAAGAGTAATAAAAATGTGAATCGAGCTCTTAAAAGACCAATTGGTAGAATGTGACCTCAAGGTAATCAGAAGAGTTACCAAATTGTGAAATAGGACAAATCCATTGGGTCAAGGTAACTCAGATTAATCAGAAGAGTAATCATAATATACATTAGGCTCATAATAAATAAGTTAGTATGAAGATAAGCTCAAAGTAATCAAGAGAGTAATCCCAATGTCATTTCGGTCGATTTCAAGTCCACTGGGTTAAAAGTAACTCAAGTAATCAAAAGAGTAATAATAATGTCAACTGAGTTCATTATAGATGAACTGGAGGTATAATAACACGACGTAATCAAAAGAGTAGCCAAAATGTCAGTTAGGCCGAATTAAAGTCCATTCGGTCAATAGTAAGTCAAAGTAGTCAAACAAGTAATTGTGATGTCAATTGAGCTAATAATAAATACTTTAGTTAAATATTAGCCCCTAAAAATCAAAACAGTCATCGCAATATCAACGAGGCCGAATTAAAGTCCTTTAGATCGAAAGTAACCCTAAGTAATCAAGACTAATAATAATGTATGATTGAGCTCACAACCGATAAATTGGCACTATAATTACACAAAGTAAACAAGAGTTGCCAAATGTCACTTAGGCCGAATTAAAGTCAATTGAATTGAGAGTAACTCGAAGTAATCAAAAGAGTAATCATAATGTCAATAATCCTCACATAAAAATTCAATTCGTTGAAGATTACCTAAAAGTAATAATGAAGAGTCATCACAATGCCATTTAATTCGAATTCATGTCCAATGGTTCAAAAGTAACCCGAAGTAATCAAAAGAGGAATAATAATGTCAACTGAGTTCATTATAGATCAATTGAAGCAATAATAACACGAAGTAATCAAAAAAGTAATCATAAATTGCAATTGTACTTGTATCATCTGGACTGTAGCAATGTTAAGTCGAGTAATAAGAAAGGTTAAAGAAAACGTCCATTCAGCTAATATAAATTCGAGTGCCCCACAATAACTCAATATTACAAAAAGAGTAATCAACATATCAACTAAGCCTCGTCAACAGTGGTATTAGTAACTCCAAGAAATCACAATACAGATCAAATGATCAGTTGTCCCCCAAAAATCTAATTGTATAAAAAATTATTCTAAGTTACCAAATGTGTAAGGAAACACGACCGCCGAAGACAATAAGTGCATATATATATATTGTGGATTAAATCGACTGACCCCGGGATTAAATTGGGTAGCGCAACGATTAAATTATGTGGCGCTTGGATTAAATTGGGTGGCACTTGGATTAAATTGGCCGTCACTTGGATTAAAATGAGCGGGAAAACCTGTAGAAGTATGTTGCTCCTTTTATGTGATGAACAAGAATTTTATGTGTCTGTGGGCTGGACGAAAACAAAGTACGCAGTGGCGCGTGGCGGAACTATGACGATTGAGCACGCAGATTGTCAGAAAGTGACCAATTAAGTAGCTGCAATGCCGAGCAGAGTATAAAATATTACTTTGTTTTCGTTAACAAAAATTTAAGAAATAGCAAAGGTGATGTTTATTTGCAAATTGGATTGGCCGGCATCTTGGCAAGAACAAACCTGAAACGCCAAGCAATGTCGAAAATGTTCACTTCGGTATACGCGTTATTTTAGGCCAGATACGATCTGCGTACGAGGGTCACTTTTTCCTACAGGAATTCGCGTGCATCACTGTGCTGAGTGTAAACAATATTGGCCAGGAAAGCAAGCGCTGTGATTGTCGCTCAGTGTTTCCATAAAAGGTAGACTGAAAGGATTTATCCTAAAACTTCCCTGGCATTTTGCAAATATGATTGCTTTTAGCTCAGTTGCGTCTTCATCATATAAGTATATTGTAAAATATATTTTGTAAACTAGATTTCGCGATATATGTATGGCGAGAACGTTCCACTTTCATGATTTTATGCACTGTAATTAAATCCTAAGTTCAAGAGCACAGCAAGATTCGACTTTTAATACTTCAACGCAAAGTTGTAGCGTTAACGGGCATTTCAGGCGACCTACCAAACTGATAGCCTATAGATTCAAGCAAAATATATGCGACTGTGGTAAACAAAACAAAAAAAAGATGTTGAGTCCTATATATCACTCTAGCTTTTCTTTTACTGTTTTATTGAAATTAAATAGCACAATTTTATAATTCTACGAATGATAAAAAGCTATATAGATACTCGTTTCACTGTTGAAATAGTGCCTATTGCCAAAAAAACGCGAAAAATATAGTCTAAAATTTGCGGTTCAAACCGGTTCAAACCGTTATTTTTTGCTCCCCGGAACTGAACCGGAACTGAACCAAAATCCGTGAACCCGAACCGGAACCGAACCGATAAAAATTTCGGTTCGAAACCCTGAGTTAGACTAAAAACTTTTCGTTTGTTTGGCGACCAAAACATTTCCAATTGGTATTTATGTTGACACTTGTTGCACATCGTTATTTTAGCAGCGTGCGGTCGCCAGGACAATTCTTTCCACCTCCACTCTCTCCTCTTCCACCCCACTAACATTCTGACTGACTCCCAGACGGTCTGTCGGCACTTCCTTTTCAACACCCTGCATCTATCCACTGCGTCCCTACTCGACTCCTTCCTATCCTCCACCTCCCACACTTTCCGGTTAGTCTCGGTGCCTGGGCTGGGTGCCTGGGACGCAGCCGTCCCTGGGCACGCAGCCGTCCCTGGTAATGAGTGCGCGTGTGTACCCGCCCGAGAACTCTCACACCGGGAATCTGGGGAAGACTCTGCCACCATCCGACCAACTCCTTCCCCATACAGAACTGACCGAGCAGAGTTACACCTCGCTTAACATTATCCTCCTCCTCAGCCTTCTCTTACTCGCAGACAGGGCGTTCTATGACGTCAACTCTTTTCCCACACTTCTCCACATGGTCTGGCAATGCCAGGACATTCCTTCTGTCTCGCCTCTTCCCAACCTCTCCCCCACCTCCTGGGAGGAGCGGCAGACCGATGACGTGGCCACTGGCCAGCGATGGCAGGTGAACCGTGCCAAATTGGTGGCCGCCATTTTTGAGGCCCCGGACTAGGGGCTTCACCTGGGGGTGCTGGAACCCATCCCCACAATAAAGTTTATTCATTCATTATTTTATCACTTTCGCGCAGCCCTTACACTTAAACTAGGCTATAGGGTGTGTTATGAACAAACCAAAGACGATAAATATTGACTGATTGGTTTCACAGAGCGGTGACCACTGTAGCAGCAGCACACCCAAGTAGCACCCAATGTCGTGCGAACGTTCCCTGCGTGTTCTGAATGTTGAAGGAACATTAAAACACCATTCGGAACGTTCTAGAAACGTTCGTATGCGAACATTCCCTACAAGGTAAGCTGCTCAACATTCTAGGAACGTTCGTTGGCGAACATTCGTATGCACAATGTTCTCGGAACATTCGCCTTCGAACATTCATATGCGCAACGTTCTTTGAATGTTCGCTTGCGAACATTCCTAGAATTTTCGCAGGTGAAGCCAACTTTACGGAGCTCTAACGCAGCCTGTGGTTCGAAACACCATCCACTATCTTTGTGCCAAAAATATGCAAATTAAGTGGAGTTTCTGGAAACTTAGCATAAGGGATCAGTTTTTTCTTGTATGAGTCTACCGAGGAATGTGATATAAGGTGTAGGAGAAAAGCAATGGTTTTCAAAACTTGATAATGAACTTGGCACTCACTGCGTATGTAGATGTGCAGTTTTGAATAGACCCGATTTTTATCATGCGGGGTTCAAAACTTTGAAAACGGCTATATCCTGCAGTTGAATGTGGGATGCCATGTGTATCTGTTCTTAAGCTCGGAGTGCGTAATCGGTTTTGTATGCAGCACCTTTCGAATGAAAGAACTTGACAAGTGTCAGGTAGGAGTAAATTGTCGTTAGTACATGCTCAGGCTAGTGCGCTAGGAAAGCGGGAATCTTGTTCCTGCGCCCTGTAAAATATCTTTCGATTAAAAAATATTGATCGCCCTGTGAGGAGCTTTACCACATCCATATATGTAGTATGGCTCATTGGTGCTGCGGCGAGATGTTTCGGTGGCGCCCTCGTTTGGTTACCTTTCGTGACGTCATTACCTTGTGAACAACAAATTCGATGGTGTTTCGTGGAAGCCTGAAATCATAGCGCTCTCCGTCTAAATTGATTGAAGTTCTGACATTCCTCTTACTTCCGTCGATGATAGATCCTTTGCTGACGTCATAGTCTGCATTCGGCCAATTGTGGTTTTTCTTCTTTTCTTCAGAATAGATACCTGCAACTACCATAAGCATTATTCCATGATTGTTGATTTACTCTTCTGAGAATGTTCTGCGAACATTAGTCTGCTTTTCGAAACATTCTTAGAATGTTGTGAATGTTTATTCAATGTTCTTTCAACGTCCTGCAAACGTTTCGTGGAGAATGTTCCCCAGATGTGATGGATAAGTCTCTACGCTACGTTCTAAGAGCGTTCTGAGAACGTTCCCAGATACATTCGCAAACGTTCCGAGAACGTTGCAAATGTTCTTGCTGATGTTCTTGGAATGTTCTTAGAATGTTTTTGTGCTACTTGGGACAGCATCGAAGGACAGTGGCTTGCCAATGGTCACTACGTGGAATGACGACTCAGAAGCACCAATATATAGTCGTCGCTGGATGCACCAGTGGCTCGAGAAGAACCTGTTGGTCAGAACCAAGCCAATGCAGCATGCCTTAGCCAAGTACGTATTTTTGTTTTCATTGGTGCAAATTAGCCGTATCTTGTGTATGAGCCTGGAGATAATATTGTTATGAGTAACGAAACATGTTTACTAATACTGAACGTGCGGGTCCTTGGCCCGCAACCAAAAAGTGAATCATCAACAGCGTCTCGCATTGTTTGATATAGGGTGGTGTCAAGAAACATAATTTCACTTCCTTTGATCGCACTCTGGAGTGCGGGGGGGGGAGGGGTGCATCCACCATTTTCCCTATTCGTTACGTGGAGGCGCTTGTTCATGAGCAAAGTTTGCGGTGTTTGTAAATCCCACAAAACCTGATGAGCATCTCTACCGACGGCAGTGCTCAAGAAGCACCATCGAAGACGCTCTTAGGCCTCATATACCTTAGTTCGCTACGCGTTTCTGTCCATGAAGGTGGCCCCGCAGCACCCACTGGGGCCATTTTGGCCACTAGTGAGTCAATTCCTCAAATAACAGATCCTCTCAGCTCCGAATAAATATCAATATGTATGAAAATTGAGTACCAGCCGATGCTCCTTTTCATTGCCGACTTCTTTGACCGGCGCAGCCAATCACAACGCAAAAAAAAATTGCGCAAGCTGGAAAACATTGCCTCCGCCCGCAGGAAAGCAAAGGGCTAAGGCCTACAAGCAAGAATTATACAGCGAGTTTGAGCAAAAGATATGCCATGTGAAACCACCCTATAAGTACACAAACTCAACTCTGTTACGTCACGGCGCGGTGGTGGCGCGTCGGGCGCAATTTTGGTGTGGGCTGTGGGCGGAAGACCCTATGCGTTCCTGCATTGTTTTGAAAGGAACCGGACAAAAACCTGCCTTCTCGTCAAAATGCCGCGACTGAGGATGTACCAAAAGAGTCGAGAAAGGTTTGAAGGTCAGTTTTCACGTGCTCGGTTCGTCCGAGAACATGGATATGTGCCGTGAAAAGGGGAAACCAGACGCCGTCGAACCATGATTGCTTGAGCGGGAAGCGCTTTGGGTTGAATTCACGGATACTTGTAGTCATCAGCTTTATTTGTTTTGTTCCAACATGAACGCCGGAGAACCGTCAAGTTGTGCGGACCACCACGCAAAGTTTTGCGGTGTAACGAGCCTCGGTAATTTCGCTGATTCCGCTCAAGTAGTGAGACATTGCTAGGAAGACATAGGATCATCAATTCGAACGCGAAAAAGGGCAGAGGAACTCACACCGACGCTGACTACATCGCATTTCAATGGTTTGTTTATGGGCGACGGCGAGCTTCTTGCCCACGCTCCATTGCGCATGCACGGTGTCGGTGGCGTCCGCTGCGGCGCTCTGGTTTGTTCGTAAACATGAGTTAGTGTATAAGATGTCCGATCAAGGGAGGATTTAGAGGGGGGGGTCCGGATGTCCTGACCCCCTCTTGATTTCAGCGTGTGTAAAATTTCGGGCGTAAAACGAGGGGGAGGGGGTTCCTAAACATATGGTACGCTGACCAACACCTGACCCCCCCCCCCTCAGGAAATTCCTGCATCTGCCCCTGTGTCCGATTGATGTGGCCCCTGGCGTCCACCCAGGTGTGCGGCGCAAGCTGCCGGTTGCGCATCAGTCAGTCAGTCAGAGTATTGAAGGAAGGAAAACAAGAGAGGTGTTGGTCGACCAGTGGCCGTGTATACCGGTTGTAGTGACTATCGCACTGCTTTTACAGAACGGGGACCAGGCTTCCACTTCTGGGCCAGGGTGCAACAGCAGCAACCCCACTTCATGCGACACCGTGTCAGCAACTACTGCAATTGATGGCCATTTTGGACCGCACTTGGAGCCACCCATCTGCCACATCTGTATGCGTGTGGTAACGAGAGGTATGTAGTGACTTGGTTCACCTTATTGTGTAATGACAGAATACCTTTATCAGTCTCTCTCTCTCTCTCTCTTTGTGCAATGTTATTTGAGTCTATATCTTAAATGTAATGTTTTTGTTGTGCCAGGCACACCAACACTGTATGCGGACAAAGCTGTGCAAGCCTTCGAGGAGCTTTGTCATACCTCGACTGAAAATCCGGCACTGGCAATATCCTCGGGTGAGTAGCTGTGGTGGCTTAAGAATATAGTGCCATCAATGTAATACAATTGTGACTAGAGTTTTAATAGTATACATAACATAGATGCATTATGTCCGTGTTTCCTGAGTTTATTTTTGTCAAAATTGGAAGGTGTTTTTTGGACTTCATTTTTTTATCAAAACAAATTTTAATAGTGTAAAATATTTACAATGAGCTCATCTCTGCATTTCAAGACAAGCAAGTGTGCTTGTATTTACTACAAGCTTGCTGTAATAAATATAAGTGCACCAGTTTGTATACGCATAAAAGTAAAAGTCGCCTCGCTGTTGCAGATGCCACAGAAATGTGCCGTGAAAGCGCAGGTTGAACACATAGTAGTATACGAACTTCAGCTTCACGCACCCCCATTCAAATCACTTTACCCGTACCCACTGATGGAACTATGCTGTCAACTGTTATAGAAAAAAAAAACATGCCACCTGTTCTTTCTGCAAAAACCAGGAATGGTGACATGGGCACATTCCTATGGGCAACTATGGGCAACTTGAGACTGGAACAGCCGTTAGCACCGTTAGACGTACAGCCTTATTTCTGCCGTGACCTAGAAATACATTGCCTTGTTATCTGCAAGAAACAGACACCCACCGTCTTTCTCAGGACCGACGACCCTTCGCACTAATCCAACCTGATCTTTATTGTGTGTTTTTTTCTTTTCCCCGATCGGTGTGACGTTCAAAATATTAATTTTTTCGGATAAATTCGATTTGACAAAAGTTTTACGGGCAAATGGTTTTCGGATTTTATCGGCTTTATTTGAAAACACACAACCACCGTTATATCATAACCATGGTGTTGAACCGCCGATTTTGTGTTTTGTTCTGGTTCGGTCTCGGTTCCAGCATGCCTGCTAAATATTAGTTTGGTTACTGCCGCTACCAAGGATGAACTGGTTCCAACCAGTTCATAACACTACCTCTGACCGCGGCCATTCATGCATTTCCCTCATCTTTCGTTGAGCCTGGGCTACTTGCAGTAGCGTGGCAGAAAGGTGGGGACCTAATGTTTTTATTGCGTCAAAATAAACTTGGAAGAGTGAGAGGGACGGATATATATTTTTGCTCATCAATTGCAAACTGCACTGCATCACAAGTCATGTCATGCACACTGTTACTGTGCGTGTTAACCAGTTTTTCAATGAATCGGGAACCGCCATGCACATCTGGTCGAGTTCTGGTTCAGTCAAAAATAATTGTTTTGATCCAGTTTTTCGTTCGGTTTCGTTTTGACACCATAATGTTTGCCCTGGCATTCAATCTTTTCCAGGCGTGGTTGTCCAAAGCCCTTTGGGGTGCGAGTCAGTTGTTCCGGGAAGTCCCCAACAAGCCGAAGAGTTGCACCAGTGGTGTTTCACGCCGACTGAGGACGAGACCCCAAGCCCCTTGTCGTTGGAGCGGGATGCCACTCCTGAACCTTCAGAATCTGGGGCATCGCCTTCGGACACCAGTTACACGGAGGCTGACCTCATGGACTCTGATGAGGATATGTGTCCTGAGCCAGATCTGTTGGACGAGAGCTACACGCCGGATAACTCTTTCAACTCCGGTGATGAACCGGATTCTTCCGACACCAGCATCTGGTCCAACGACTCTGTGCACTCGGACGGTGGAGCAGATGTCGAGTAGGTGTCCACTGTAATTTTTCAGAACAAAGAACTCCATTTTATGAATAGGATTAAGCTAGGTCTACCAATCTGGGAAACCTGTAAGTATCTGGGACTTTTCTTTACCTGGAAAAGTTAGAAAAAGATCAGGGAAACAGTCAAAAGGTTGGCTATATCAGGAGAAGTGACAAATGGAAGTGGCACGGCAGTACATAACGAAGCTTTACAGTCGCACATCGGCACGGCTGCACCGAATAATGTTCCCTGAAACATTATTAGATAGTGCAAGCCATTACCTTATTAAATTAATAATTAATTAATTTAGATATACTACCAGGTCCTAAAAGAAACTTTAGTATGGTAATTACATGGGTGTTTGTTATCATACATACAGTTTATGGTGCAGTGGAGGAGCCTTATAACTACATCTTATAAAAAGGACGACGAGCACACCTGGTTATTCGGACCAGGTTAAAATAACGGCCAGGGAATTTAATAGAAATAGTCTGGGAGAACCTGGCAAATTCAATATATATAAAAGGAGGAGCTTGGTAGATATCCTGGTTGTGTGCAAATAACTGTGAGAGATGATGGCAGAATAGAAAACATTAGAAGCGTTAAAAAGAACTGTTTGAAATTTCGAAAAAATAATCTTTTTGGTTTCTTCTTTTTTTTTAACAGTGAAGGGGTCTGCACCACGTCCTCAGCAGCAGTGGACCCGGTAAAGAAACGAAAGTACCTGGTGACTGCATCACAGCTGCTGCTGCTGTTTTCTGTTCGCGTGAACTGCCTGGCTCCGACACGGACGAAGCTGACACATCGAGGGACCCTTGTGCACGCCGTCATCACGTGTGCACGAGGGCACAAGACTGTGTGGGAGAACCAGCCCAGAATCAACAGCAAGGCACTCCTCAACATCCTGCTGCCTGCTGCCATCACCTACTCTGGAGCCAGCCCGACGCGCGTTCTTCGCCTCCTTGGATCTATAGGCGTGCAAGTCTTGAAGAAGACGCAGTTCTTCCGGGTGCAGAGCTGTTTGGTCTTTCCTGCTGCTACAAAGGTAAGCAGAACTGACTACAAGATTGTCAGTTCACTAAACATGTTCACTGATTGAGCCTAACACTGAGTTTCCCCGTTTCGAAGACCTGGGAAGCTGAACAGAAGTCCCTCCTGACAGCCACGAAAGACAAGCTCCACCTTGCAGGCGATGGGCGTGCTGACTCGCCTGGCTACTCTGCCAAGTATGGGACGTATACACTGCTTGACACCCACATCAACAAGATCATGCACTACGAGGTTCTTCAGGTAAGAAGTGGCTAAATATAAGATGATCTCAATGCATCAAAGGAATCAGGTATGCATTTAACGGCACCTTTTTCTACTCTAGTCGACAGAAGTCAAGTCGAGCAATCACATGGAGACGGAGGGCCTGAAACGTTCCCTGGACTTCCTCCTGAGCATGGGGCTGTCTGTGTATGTTCTTGTGACCGACCGGCACTTTGGGGTGAATGCCCTGATGAGAGACAGGTACCCCGACACCAAGCACCGGTTCGACGCATGGCCTGTCGCAAAAGGTAATAGTATTGATAACTCCAATACCCCTGTACATGGGCCGTTTTACAATCATTGAGTCAAGGATTATTGACATCTCTTAACTGTCACTGAGCTCAACTAAGTTGCCCGGTGCTACACGGTACATAGGCCTAACGACCCCAGTTGGGATGCACGTCACGTGACCCACATGATAGAAAAAAGTAATTTGAGGATAATTGCGTTTAACATGTTTAACAAAACACACAAAAAAATTTTAACTTGACATATACTGTAAACAACTTAAATTTCGCGAATCGCCCATATTGAGATCCCATCGCGTCACGAAAATTAAAA
>JAZHYW010027378.1:0-17182 GCA_037355805.1 Ixodes ricinus | reverse complement strand
TAACAGTCTTAATACTGATGCAAATGTTTTGTCCTGGATAACTTGTATTCTCACTTACCGATATCAGTTCGTAACCGCTAACGATAAGTCATTTTCTCTTGTTTCTGTCAAATTTCGTTGTACCACAAGTCTTTGTGTTCGGTGCATTATTGTTTTTTCAATATATTAATGATCTGCCATGTTCCATTTCTTTCCATTAGTTTATTCGGTGATGATTGTGTTTCTGACGGGGGGGTTACTAACACTCTGGATGTGCTGAATTTACAAGGAGATATGAAATCAGTCTCTAAATGGTGTGATTTGTGTGAGGAAGGAACTTAACACGACTGAGTGCAAAGTCATGAGAGTATCGCGTACATCTTATGCTTCTCGCTTTGATTTTCCTAAAAACATCCTCGTACTTTTCGTGTCCGTGGCAGATACATATTGATTATGTGATTAATAACGCTGACCGCATGCATGGTTATCTGAAACAAAATGTAGTTCTTGCTCCTTCATCTCTGAAACTAACTTCATATGAAGCACGTGTTCACTCTAAATTACAATATGCTTCATTTATCTGACCCCGGTCATTCTAAACTAAGCGATGCTCTAGAATAAGCACTAAACAGCTCTGCTCGCTTTATTCTTAACAACTATCGTCGAACTGCCAGCGTAACCTCCATGAAAACCACCCTATCATTGCCTAACCTTGCTTTCAATCGAAATTTATCTCGCTTGTGCCTCTTTCATAAGATATACCATTCTAATCCATTACTGCGCAATCGACTGCTGAATCATTCATTTTATATTTTATCAGGCATGCGTCATATATATAAGGTAGGCATTCCAAAATGCAAAACTAATGCATTCTAAGAGTTGTTCATGCCTAAAACTTCTGTGGACTGGATACACCTTCCAGCACCAGTAGCCATAATTGTCATTGATCATCTATTTAAAACCGCCGTCAATAATCTACTGTTTCGACTGATTATCAAAATGTACTAACCGCCACTCCCCTCTGTAACGCCGATGGCCCTTAGGGTGTTTTAAATAAATTAACTAATAAATAAATGCGCAAATAAATATATATATTTTGAGAAATTGTTGGTATCTTACGAATATAAATATATGGAGTAGCTTAATAAAGAATGTAAAATATAACAAGAAACCTTTTTTAACCTCCTAAGGTTTTAGTAATTTCGTTATATGCACCTTTAACACAGTGCATTCATTATATGGGCTATGTCATTAGGGCAGCTTAAGCCTTGTCAAGAGACAGCATCAACTATTTGTAATGAAGATCCATAATAGAATGTGCTGGCAGCAAAGGACACCCACCAATAAATCTTCATAAGCTTTCTAGACCAAGCTTTCCACACCTTCATCTTACATATTTTGGATATCTGACTCGTTCTGATTATTGAATTTTATGAAATATTAAATGCAACTATTGTCCGCATTGAATGTTTTGTGTGGGTGTCTGTATTGCATTCTAGCTCATTTAATAAAATATATTCTGGAACGCACTCTGAAATTTTTAATATTATTACCTTTCACACATGAGTCCGTTATTAAATCCGACTCTAAATACTGGTAATTTGTTCTACGGAAACATATCGTTTCCATTGAGTGACATTGCTTAGGAACATTTTGGACAATACATTTGAATATTAGATTTAACAAGCCTGATTTCAAGAAATGTTTTATAAACGACGCAATAATCATTTGGTGACTTACTACGCAGATACACATACACAAGTGCTCGGTACAGGTGGGACTGGATCGCAGAATAGCTGCGCATCCGTTTTCTTGCCTTGACCTATTTTTGGCGCAACTGCGTAAAATAGAGCAAGCGACACCGAAAAAACATGTTTTTGTGCAGGGAGCTCAGATGATGTGGGGCCCTAGGTTTCCGAGCCACGTGTAATTATAATTGTAAAAAAAAAAAAAAAAACGCACACACACAGAAGAAAAAACAATCCGTATAAACAAGTCGCCGGAGGCGCTCATAACTAGCTTCTTCCAAAAATCACCGTTCGTTTCCATTCACGCTATATTGTACCCGCTCATTTCTTTAGACAAAAGTTGAAATTCACCTGAAAGATCCTCCGTCTCAGCAACAAATTCTTAAATTGAAATGCCGTGCACGCTATAAAACATTTTCAGCGAAAATAATAGTATGGAGGATCAGGCACCTGACCAGCATAAAACTTATGGGGTGAGTAGCAACGGACTTTTTTTTTAATACTAATAACTTACTCAGTGCAGCACTAATTTGTACATCATTTCATACGTAATTGTGCGTCCATCTCTTCAGATGCGCATCCACGTAGTGAGTGAATAGTGCGATTATTAGTGCGACCAATTAGACAATAATCATTTGGTTTATATTCACTCAAATGGTTCAGTAACGCGTCACGTGGCCATTCAGTGTGCGCAAGATAATGAATCCGGTGTTTAATTAAAAAAGGAACCAATCGCTTGGATGCATTTAAAACAGGTTCCCTGGTGCTCTTACGTAGCAGGCTGTTACTAATCGTGTTGACATTTGCGCGCTGGGTTCTTTTATTTTTGTTTTGTAAATACTACAGCCAATCAATGATCCACGCTTCAGAAAACGACCCTTCAGAAATGTCGGTGCTTAAAATCATCGTTGGCAGCTATTTAAAGCCTTATGCGAAATCGCATGACACGATTTTCCGTCCCCCATAAAACCGTTTAAATAGTCTACAGCAAAGCAAAAACTCTGTTGTCCGAGCTTCCTGGATCCTTATCTAAAGGTCAGGAAGTCGCAATTCCAAACTCTCCTAATATACGGCTCTGCTTCGGAGGAAGAAGAGCGGAAACGGAACGAGCGGTATTGTGTTCAGCAGCGCGAATGGTTTCGCAACCACCGCGAGGTCGCTATCACCTAAAGTTTCACTGCGTAGAGCTCTTCAGATTCCCTTGCTAAGGAAGAGCAGATCGCTCGCCTAAAAACCCACCGCCGAGCACACAAGCTACAGCTCCGCTGCTCTTCCTTCTTCACCAGATGAAAAAGGCTGAAAGTTTTTTCAAACAAACCTTCCGGGAGTTACGCTGGACTGCCGGCTCAAGTTCGATGTTCACATGGACGTAGTTATACCGAGTCTCCCAAATAGCGGCCAGGCTCTTTGAATCGACCAGAAAATTCGGTTTCTTAACCTATCGCGCTACGATTTTGTGCAGCGTTGCACACAGAAAGGTGCATTTGTTTTTTGTAACATTGGCAAAGAGCGAACTTACCTGAGGAAAAAGTAAAGAAAGAAAAAGGCTTAACTCCTATGGAAACGCAGCGAAGCCACCGATCTTCAAACAATAGGGCGCCCTATTGATTGAAGACCGGTGGCTTCGCTGACACGGCTGTTTATCATGAACACCGAGGTGTACACATGGAACCAGGTAAACAACACGCGATTTAAAATTCCTACTCCACGCGAAGTGCAGTGACTAGGGAATAAACAGCCGTGTCAGCTTAAAGATATGTCAATGCTAGAAGCTTGGCGAATAAAGTTGAATATTTAGAACGAATATTGCTTGTTCACTCTCGTGACGTCATGGTTGTAACCAGGGTTGTAAAGTACCTAGGTACAAGTAACTGTAAATCGGTATCTAGGTACTTTTGTTGTACCTGAGGTACAAACCTAGGTACTTTCATTTCTCAGTATCTGTATCTGTATCTTAGGTACATTTTCCAGTAACTTGTAACTAAGTGAAGTTACTTTTTACAGGTACTTTTCTATTCACTTCGTCAAAATCGTAGAAAATACAATATAACATATAACTGAAAATAAATTATAATTACAGTCGTAAAGCAATTTAACATCACGTAGTGTTTCCACGCAATAAATCGAACTCAAATTTTGCACTTTACAAAACTGAAAATGTTTGTGAAGAAAAAAAAACTGGGAGGACGATTAACCTTCGCCTTTAAGAGTTGAACGCGATAGGGTTATCGGGCCCCGTTCGCATGGCCTTCTCAATCGCTTCTCATGCTCTTGAGTCACACAACGACCTAGTTCTTATGATACAACACTCCCGGCGCGATCGAGGAGCTTTTGCCAGTGCTTTGATGCCATTTTACCCCGCAAGGTTTATTTATGTGTTTGCTCGGCACGCGCTAACAACACTCGATGCGATAATGCCTTTACCCTGACACAGACAGACATCGAGGCACTCTAATGACGGCAGGATCGCAGTGCCATTCCCAAGCCCTCCGTTGCCTAGTCGGTAGCCATGTCTGGCTCGCAACCGAAGGGTCGTGGGTGCGATCCTGCGTAAATTCTTCAAATTGTTTCTTTAAGGCAAATGAATTAGTTTATCAAGTGGGATCATTTGAAACATGCGGCGACCATTAATTCGTATGTCTTTAACCACCTTCATTCCACGCGTGACGTCACGTTTCACATGAGCGTTGTGGGTTGTTTGAAATTCCCGCGCGAAGTCATGTGGCTGTGACGTCACGACCCTATCGACCATTCAGGAATTTCCCGTCACGCCACCGACGCCACCGACATCCGACGGATTTTCTGTGACACGAGCTCCTAAACGCGCTCGCGTTAAAATATTCTCTTCCTTCCTAAAAACGAAAGAAAAAACGTGAAAGCTTGAAGACTTTCGCTCGTCGTTGCGTTGCGAAGGTTAGGTGCGTGTGCACTCGACTCTTCGTTTCTCCATGCGGCCGACGTCTTCTGGGCCCGCCGATGGCTTCGATGCCAGTGCTGGCGCTGAAGGGCAAGCCACGTCAACAAGCGAGTTTGAGCGGGACGTCGTAAACAGTGGAAGCTGTGTCCTCGGTGAGCCAATTGGAGCGTGAGAGTAAGGCACGTGAGGACTCAGCTCCGATGTGGACATCTGTGCAGCGCCGTCACGTGCCTCGCTCCAGTGACCTTATTGGCTCCCCGGGCCCTTCTGTTTTGCCATTTGCCAACTTCTACCGAGTTGGAGGCTCCTCCGGTGGCTGTTTCTCGCCGACTGGCTCCGGCCTGTCGGGACTCTCGGGCGCCACTATCCGGGCCCGGGCGCCCGGGCAACTCGGGCTCTATGCTAAGCGTGCCGCCGTGGCGAAGAAGAGCAGAAGGAAAAAGAAAAACAGAGGTCTCTCGGAACAACAACAACGAAGGCTACGTGGCCACGTGGCTACGTTACGTGCTGCCTTCTCTGGTCGAGTGTTGAGTCGGTTGAGTCAGCCCCATTGTCTTTGGTTGCCTGGTTGACTTGCGGACGCAATTTGCCTTCATCGTCATGTCTTCGATCATCAATGAGACGGCCATCGTCAGTAGCGTAAAAGAAGGCGAATCAGACGTACCATGGCCCTTTTATAGGGATTATTTTAAACTCGTGAAAACGAAAGAGAATGGGAACATTGATGTTAGGTGTCTGAAGTGCGCCCCGAAACTCAAGATCATCTCGGCGTCCGTCACTAGCACGTCTAATGTCAGAAAGCATCTGATGGTAAGTGGTCCATAATATATGAGCGAATGACGTTTTAGCGAATGACACTTTAGCGAATAGGAATCACTTGAGCGAATGGACGTTTTCGCGAATGACGTTTTAGCGAATAGGTTGTTTGTAGCCTGTAGCCCGACCCACAACAATTATTTGTAAGCTGCCTTGTCATTGGTCAATTAGATATCGTCTTCATTTTAGTTTTACTGAAAGCAACCACTTTTTCCCTTTTTAATGCCCGCACGTCCGGAATTTTCCGCCGCTGTTGACCATCTTTGGCGTCTGGCAGAAATATCGTTTTCGTCTCAAGTGCTAATGCTGAAACCTAGTTGGACTAGTGTCCTGCGCCGCTGAGCTGTTCTGATACGGTGCAATAAGTATTAACTAGTCATGCTTTGCTTATTCCAGAGGTCTCACAAGGAAGCACTAAAGAGTGTCGACAAGAGCAAGACGAATGTCGCCGGGGTAAAACGGAAAGCCGCGGCACCCAAGGAAAGACCCGAATGTAGCACAGGGCCTTCACAACATAAAATAGCAGCAGTGCAGCCATCAGTGGCAGACTACATCAGGAGCTCGAAGTCCCCGTTCGGCCAGAGTACGAGTACTTAGATTATCTGCCCTTGATGTTTGTACAAGTGAATGCGGCCGCATTCACTTGTATTTCGTGCCTCTCGCATAGGTGTAACAGGCGCGGGGGACAAGTAGTGCGGCGGGTGGTCGTCCGGGCGCTATGCCCGACTAGCATTGTGTATTTTGTTAGGTAAAGAAGAAACCCCTTCTGCCGTTTGTTGACAAGAGGTTAGGTGCGATGTAAGGTGCGGCCTCGCTTGGTTTGCTGGGTTATGTTTGTTCTGTCCATCCCTTCATGTTTGCAGTGCCCATGTGCTTTTATTCCTCCCCAGTTACGCGGTCCGTTTTATGTATTTTACTACAGTGTCAATTAATTTTTATACAGTAAAACTTCTGTGTCTGTAGCCAACTCAAGTTGGCTATGCACCCCGATTACCTGTCCCCAGCATTTATATAAAAATCTGCAAAGTTTTTTGTTCCGTTTTGTACACTTGAAAGTCCAAAGTTTCGAGAGTCGTGCTCAAGAAGTAAGAGGTTTTATTGATTTATCAAAGTGTATCAAAATGGACCTTTTTGCAAAAATATCGGTTCGAGAGTTTCCTCTCACAGCGGATCAATGGGCAAACAGGATGTAGCTGACGTTTTGGGTGTCGAACAGCCTTGAGCCCAGTCGCGTGTCTAAGTGGCAGCACATATTTGGGGAAAGGTGGATTGTAATAATTTTTCCAGTAGGCACACGGGGAAGGTGAGGCATGCTCAATTTGGGATGCACTGCAGAACCCCACACCGTAGGGAAATGATGAAATAACCCCACAACTGATGAAGCTGCCGGGGGTCGTAATGTGGGCTACGCGCGTAGGTCCACTGTGGGCCCCACGAAGGGGCCCACAGTGGACCTACGCGCTGCCATCCTAGGAACTCTGTGGGCCCCACGGGGCGGGTTCTTGTGGGCTGCCCAAGGAAACCCACTGTGGGTGCCACGAGGGCGGCCCATGCAAGCTGGACAAGTAGGCCCCCTGTGGGTCCCCCGAAGCAGTCCAAGTGCAAAACCAAAGTTGCAAAACCGAAGTGGGACCCATCTGGGCTGCTCAATTGGAACGCACGTCGGCAAACCTCCAGAGTCCACTTTGTGCTACTTGTGCACAGCGCCTATTGGGGTTAAACAGTAATTTTTAGAGGGGATTGCCGGTTCATTGCGAAGATCGCTGTGTCTCTAAATCGACAAAGAATAAACGAATCTTGACTTTGTTTTGGTTCTCTTTTTGTGTTTTGAAGGTAAATGTTCATGATTTTCAGTACGCAATAGACCATTTGCGAGAGTGCGTGCTCTCCACCTAGCCGCTGCATCGATTCGGCATGCCCTTTGAAGCAGCACGGGACAGGAGTGCTCCGTAAGCATTTGGCGTGGACTCGTGTCCAGTCACATGCTTCCCGTAGGATACAATGTCCAAAATATGGGCCTTCTATATTGTTTCATAGACTTTTGAATAAGCCTCCTGAGTTCATTGCGCGACACTATTAACGCCAACACATCAACGTTTTTGTTCTTTTTGTTTTGTTTTTTCTACAAAAAAATTTGATGGGCGCTTACTTTTACCCTTTGGTTACTATCCTGGATGAGGTTAGCACGGACACATCAACGATTTTTTTTATTTTACAAAAAAAGAGAGAAAAATCTATTCGGGGGCGCTAACCTTTAACCTTAGGTTATTGTCCTGGATGAGGACTTCACCTCGCACTACTTATTTTTATGACAACCGTTCGAATGTAAAACTAAACACAGACGAAAACAAAACTGCGATCGCTTGTTTGCAGAGAAAGTGTCGCGCGGTGTGCCTGTTTAGTTACTTACAACCAATTTCTAATGCAGTTGCAGACCTTGGATTTCGCAAGATGGGCATTCACGTTTGGAGTCGTTACTTTAGTTTGCTGGGTGGTGCTGTTTCGTCAACGCAACGCCGTTTATACCATAGGAAGGAAACAACCTCCCGGTCCCTGGTCACTTCCCTTCGTGGGAAACTTGGGAGTCGCCACCAATATGGCATTGTACCGCAGATGCGTAGAGTGGACAAAGGTTTACGGACCCATATTCAGGTAAGGCAAGTTATATGTTAATAATGTATATTGGCTTGGAAATCTTCTATTTAAAACACTGTTCGGGATGCGAATGTGACAACCAAGGAAGATTAAAAACGTGTGAAACAAACTGTGACAACGTTTGGAATTAGAAGTAAGTTAACGTGCCATACAAGACCGATAGTGGAAAAAATTAGTTTAAAAAGTTATGTTTTTTAAATCGTTGCTAATATAGGTGCAGATTTTATTAAAACTTTGGTGCAAGAAATATTTTTATTTTTCCAATTCAATTCACATGCTTGTAGAGCCAAAATGCGGATCTTCTCTCAAATAATTCTTGCTGGTTCAAGTCTGTCTTTAGGCTTACCCCCGAATGTCTAATTCAGCCAAACAAAAATTTAGTTTGCCAAGGTATATTTTATGAATTTACATCTACAATTAGCTCCACTAAAAAAAAAATCACGTGACTTGCCCGATAACGAATTGCGATGCTAGTGGCCTTAGTCACGAGGAAAGCTTTATAAACTCTGGGGCGCACTCCTTAAAGCTAGAAAGTATTCTGTCATATTGCAGGTCAAGAAATGCAGCACAAGCTCCTCCTGAGAAGCACCCCCCCCCCCGCTCCCTTTCCACTTTAGCGAGCGGACGCTGGAAACTGAAGGCGAGTAGCATAGAATGCTCTCTCGCTTCCTCTCCAGAGTTCACTCTGGTACAACTGGAAAAGAGTGGAGGACTTTGCTGGATGAGCTTGCTCTTCTTAACCTGCAGCAAGATATACAGACACACAAAGCCTACCTCGGTCAAACGACACGGGGGTGTTTCTCACTCCGCTCTAGAGCACGTTTGTATTAGAAGGCTTGCACACAAATTATTAATTACATAGTTAGCTAATCAATCTGTTGTTATTATTCAGTTTGGCGCATGGCAAAGAGAAGTTGACTCACATAAAAAAAAGATGTGAAGCTCCTATTGAGCACACCCACGGGCTTCAGGAAGGTTGGTGACGTCATGAAATGATTTTTTTTTTTGGTGGGAAGTCGTTGTATTACATTTTAGCTGATGCCTAGAAAGTAACCACTGTGCTCAATTAAAAAAAATAAAACCAATACAGTAGTGTATTATGATACACGATGGAACAGATAACCGATCGAGGCTAAAACACGTGTTTCTGACGAGAACATGTTTCTGATATCGATATGTTTCCGATATCCTGGTATCTAGTTTCTGACATCGATCCTATCTATTCGGATAACTGAGTGGCTATCTGATCGCGCGCAGCTAGGTCTGACGTAGGAGCGAAAAATTAGCCAATCCTATCCTAACCTACAGATATCAGAAACATCCGATATCTGAAAACGTTCTCTTTTCGATAATCGATCAATAAAATTATCATCGACCGATGATCGATCAACGCTCAATGGATAGATTAATTGGTAGACACCAATGTCTGTGACGTCATGTGACGTGACATTTGCGAAGGTCTTTTAGCTCTCGTCCCTCGGCTGGTTTCGAACCAGCGACCTTGCGTTCAGTAGCCCGAACGCGGTACATTTCCGCCACGGATGCAATTGTCTCTTTCGTGCTTAGATGTTGTGTGCCATCGTGGAAAGTGTGAGGACTCGCCGCTCTGTTACGCTATGTGAAGTTTAGATTATAGTTGGTGATACTTCTACAGGGTGGCGCTTGAGGGGTGCCGCCACACCAATCAGTGTACTGCAAGCTTCTCTACCCAAAACAGAGTCTGAACATCGATGAACTTTGATGTCTTCCGTCAAGCTTGTCTCGAGTGTGCATTGGCCGTACGTGTTTGGTTGAGACGTGGCAAGTCCGAAGACAATAATGTAGATAATTTAAAGGGGAAGCACGATGGCAGCTACGGTCGTGCCACTTTAATAATTAATGTGCAGAGTCTTTGCGTCATTGCCAGACGCAATGGATAGGTCCATTGCGACTAGCAGTGGATCTATCCATTGAGCGATGATCGACTATCGTCCGATGATCCATCATCGGTCGATGATAAATTTATTCATCGATTATCGATTATCAAAAATTTGTTTCTGATATCTGAATAGGTTAGGATAGGATAGGATTTGGCTAATCGCGCGCTCTTACGTCAGACCAAGCAGCCAGTTAGCCAATTAGATATCCCAATAGATAGGATCGATGTCAGAAACCACATACCCCGATAACGGAAACATATCGATATCAGAAACAGATGTTCTCATCGGAAACACATGTCTTAGTATTGTTTGGTTATTGGTTCAATCGTGTCCCATAATTGGCTACTTAATACCGTTAAAGGTTTCCGTGGTAATATATAGTAAAAAGCTTTACGGTTGCAATTTTGCAAACTATATATTTTTCGTGTTCAAAATCACACAGGTTAGTGTATGTTTCAGCTTAATGTCAACCGAATATAAAGTATCCCGTCTACACGTTCTATTAATCGTGTAAAACTATCTTTATTTATGACCTCTATATTTTCACAGAAAAGCGATAAAAATCAATTTAGTCTCACAACAATATGAAGATTTATCGTTAATTTCCTGGCCTGTACCATAGAGTTATTATAATGTACGCTAGAGGTTCAACTGGCGCTAGTGTGCTGACGCAAATTGAAGCAGACAGCAACCAGTCTAAAATTGACTTCCGGTAATGCATTTCTATGGGAAAAAGTGAGTGCATTTTCTCCCTGCGCTCGGTCATAAGAGCAAATATCCCAAATAATTCGTACGTACTAGGTAGCTTGGAACATTTCTCAGTCAGGCCGACGAAATAATTGGTCAGTTACGGCGTTTTTCTTTCAAATTCATCGCATTAAAAACGGTGCTAAAACGGTTTCGTACGTGTATTTTTGTGCACTGTCGGACACTGTTAGCGCGAACGCGACTTCGGTGCTTTTCAGCGTGGGGGATATACGTGCCAAACGAAAGAAGAACATCTGGAAATTAAGAAAGACGGCAAGAACTACGCAGTAACACTGGATCAGTAACTACACGTGCATGTAGGATCAAAATAAATTGAAGGCCACGTAATCTATTCCGATTTTAAATAAGTAAGTACCGCTTTATTCTTTCTGCTCTGAGCGAAGCTGCTTCTTCTACGTTCAAAATATCACCCGCACGCTCGAAATCTTTGAGAACAAGTGCCCGATAAAAGCTGCCCGGCAGAGAAAACAATACGAAGAGACAACTTCCATAGCCCACGGACTTTATTCTCTACGTTTTGAATGTTTTTATCCGCTCATGCACGGCGGGGTCATTTTCATACAGTGACAGGACTGGCATATTATCAATATATAAGCGTCACCGGAATGCTGGCGAGCCTTGAACACACTCTATATTCCTTTCGATTGTAATTTTGCTTCGAATCGTCGCTTGTTTTTACACACCTGCTGCGGAACACACGTTTGGGACTGAAATGTAGCGAAGTTAAACATCGTTCACTGATGAAAAAAAATGCACTAACTAAAGCAATTACACTTTCACAGTGTTAATCAAGGTACATACTATTCGGTACGACCCAAATAACCAAAGTGTTCCGTGTTATTTTTCCGCGAAGAGGCAAAATGCACGCGCGTTTTCCCATAGGAATGCACAGGAGCACCGCAAAAGTAGACTGGTTGCTGTCTGCTTCAATTTGCGTCACGGAAGTCGCATAGACACTAGCGCCAGTTGAACCTCTAGCGTACATTATAATAACTCTATGGCCTGTACTGCGCCATGTGTCTCGCAGTCGGTATGAGGGGCAGCCGGTGAAAGGGCCAGGGAGGAGTTGCTAGGGCTAATAAATTACTGCAAACATATAGAAAACTATTCATAAATTGCATCAATCAAGAGTCATGTGCAAAACCATCAGGATAAAAATGGAATGACCAGGGTTGTCATCTTGAACGACGTCGACACATATAAGAAGTTTCTGGCAATGGAAGAGAGCCTGATCACGACCTCCGTGAAGACCGTATTTTATCAACTGGCCCGTGGGTATCAAGGTATGTGCGGATTAACGAACCTGTCGTGATATTATATAGGGTATATGGAGTCACCCAGGCTCGACCAAGATGGACCGCAAAATCGACGTCGGCACAAGCAATCTAAACTTTTCGTCGAAGTGTATGTCACTGGTCCGTATTTCTGGTAAAATTACGAAAGCGCAGCTCCTTTCTGTAGAAATAGGGCCAAAAAACTTGCCAGGGTCGACGGCGGGCGGCGAGGCAGACTACCAAGTCCAGCGGCAGGCGCTTTAGCGCACGTATTGATAGATGGCGCTAGCTCCTAATCGAGACTGCTCGCGACGACCGTGATGTACTTAAACGAAGATAATATTTTTGTAGTGTACCTCTGGTTTGAAAATAAATGCAGACAATAAAAGCAAAACTTGAAGTAAAAAAAACAAACAAAGAACGCGGTTGCATCAACGACGGCGTTGCTCGATGCCGACGGCTTTCGTCTGCCTGTCGTCTGCTTTCTTTCGCTGGTCGCCTACACCTTCCGACGTGGAGTAACTGTATATGCTCCGCTTGCGGAGGCAGAGTACCGGAATGGTGCCATTCTGGAACCAAGCACTGCGGGGAGCCACCAACGAGCTTGAGTAAACTTAGAGCGGTAAACCAGCGGCCAAAAATGGCACCCCCGGTTGCCGCCATCTTGACCGTTTGCCACATTAGTGATCACGTGACTTCAAGATGGCTGCGCGCATAGGTGCGCCAGATCAGATCGGCCAGATTACGGTAAGCACGGCCGCGTTCCAAAATTTACTTGATCTCACTCTAGGGTAAACGTTCTGTACCTTGGCGTTCGAAAACCTACCCGCGTCCAGTTACTCTATCAGTCTTGTCACGTGACATGACCCACCGGAGTAACTCGGATCCATTCGAGTAAGATTGGAACGCAACCCCAGAGGGCGTCCTGCTTACCGTGATCTGGCCAATCTGATCTGGCCCACCTCTGGGCGCAGCCATCTTGACGTCACGTGATCACTAATGTGGCAAACAGGCAAGATGGCGGCAACCGGGGGTGCCATTTCCGCTGCAGGCCTTGGGTTGCGGTTTACCGCTCTAAGGTGATACTCAAGCTCGTTGGGAGCCACGGTCGGTTTTTGCAGGGGCTCGAAGGCGCGAACGCGGGCGGCGTGCTGCGGCGTGCTGCGGCGTGCTGTGGTGCGCTGTGGAAAGGAAATAGTGCGGTGTGCGGCGACGAGCCGCGCATGCGCCGTGATCGTTGTCCCGTCGTTTCTTGTTTCCTCTCGATTACAAAAGCGCACCCGCGTATGCACCCACGGGTCCCGCGGGTCGCGTGTGAAGTGAAGTCGTGAAGTCCCTGCTGTTGGGACGCAGATAGCGTCGTGAGCCCGCTGTCTGCCCAACTTTTGGACGACCTTTCCACTCGAGCGGTCGCGTAAAGCCAAAAATAACGCAGGCCTGCTTATGCTTCCTCTTGTGTTCAATCGAGGAGCGGGTGCCGCTGTTCAGTTGTTTTTCAGCCGACAGTTTAATTTATATTATGTAGACGGAGCAGCGCTTTACCTTCGTGCGTCCCAATCATATGCGAAATCTGAGGAATGTCGAGCACCCGCACTTTCATGCGGAAATAGTGTACAACATTTTTTTCTTTTTTATCCGAAGTTTTTGACAGTTCACGAATTCGAGACGCCCGAATTGAGACTCTTGGAGACCGGAATTTTCGCATGCTTCCAAGTTGGGCTAAATTTTGAATTCGCTTGAATCACTGACCATGGGGCTCGCGAATAATAAATGTTGAACGGTGCTCCAAATTTTGGGAGCCGCAAAGTGCAATCTGCCAAATATTAAAAAAGTCCACCGACGTTCCACTTTCAATGCGGATAAGTCTTTGAAAACGCAGTCCAATTTGTTGCAGGGACCAGAATAATGCCAAGATTGACTGTTTTCCTATTGACCAGTATATTTCATCCCGAGAATAAGGCGATAGAGCTCTGTCTACTTTCAGTGTGTGACACCAACCTACATCTCGCTTTCTCTTCTATTTTGAACATTTTGCTGAACGTATTGAACTATTTTACTACCACCGACATGATCCCTTGAAAAAATTGCGAACAGGCACAGCACTAACAGTCTTTAAAACATGTTTATTTACACAACTGCTGCAGAAATATTTTGAGGGTATTGTAAAGGGCAGACAATGGTTAAAAATTATCTCCTTCCCATACGAAAAATCCAGACCAGGCGAGCGTCTCACATCGTGTCTCGACGTCGGAATCCGGGTACAAGCTATTGCCGCTGTCTGCGCGATTTGTGCGCCGGTAACACTACAGCCTGTGATTTTCCATGGCGCTCTTTCTACGCGCATGCGAAATTCAATGCGGTAAACGATGCAGCGGCTGACGAAAACGCCATCTCCTGCTTTCAAACGAGGCCTCGCCGATTCGCCAAGATGGCCGGATGTGCCGGTCGAGTATCGGTATCGCGCATCCCTCCGCGAGAGCCGCAGACGCGAGCAACGCGATCGTAGTCCGTGTCGTCTGCTTCACATACCTTGAAAATAGGTGTCCAAGAACATCACTCCCGTTATAGAAAACGGGATTGTACTGTACCCAGTTGATACACATAATGTTCAACGACTTGAAAGCTTTCGGTTGGTTCAATTTCGGTCTGGGATCTATATGTTCCGTAGGCAAACCGGAAGATATGTTCCCCCGAAACTCGGCGCTCTGGAAGGCCGCTTTCCCGCACGAATGTCGGATCCAGTTCTGCGCACGTGACCACTCCTCCGCCCATACGGAGATGCGCGGCGAAAGAAAAAAGGAACGCGATACTCTGGCTCGTGCAAGCCGTAGCTAATACAGTTGCCTCCATTCCTGACGCCGCACCCAACGCCATCACACCAACACGTGCTCAAAACGCGCACGTATTGGTACATCCAGAGAACAAAAGGTAACATCAATAGGTTGTCGGGCTGTCTCCCAGCTAGCTTCGTCGCTTCGTGGAAAACCCGGACGCAGCAATCGCAACCGGCCAACATAAGCGGCTTCCCCTCCGTCCAACCGGCACATGGTAACCCCTGACCAAGGGACCGAGCTGGTCCCGAAACGTTGGGGAATTTTCTTTTCTTTCTATTAAACTTTGGTTGGAGTTTTGAATTTCAGCCAGTCAATTATCGTTCCTAACCAGACAGATTTCGACAAAAACACAAACAAAAAAAACTTTACGTTCAAGGCGACCAGAGATGCACGTGGCAGTAACGCATTAGACAGTACAATAAACTGAAAGCCTAGACGAAAGCACCTCCAATGGTTGGTCAGTAAAACGGAATGTAGATGGCATTTTTATTTGTTCATTTCGGGATAGTGAATCCCAAGCCTTGAAAATTGGTGAGAACAGCAGCTCCAAAACTCACGGTAGAAGAGCCAGAGGATTGGATTCTACAGTTTCTAGATTTACGTATGCATGTCGGCTGGGACTCGTCTTCTCGTATAAGTCCATAAGACAATCCAAAAGATCCAAAGTCGTGGATAACCTGCGCCATGTTCAAAAGGATTTGCACAAAAGATAATCTATATAAGCGATTTCTTAAAAACCGCTATCCAGACGCTCTTCAAAACTTCAAGACTTTATCGAAACAACCTAAATCGAGAAAACTAAAGAACGTGAAAAAAAACGCTATTACTCTCCTTTTTTCGCAGCAATTAATGCAACCGATGTTATGTGTAGGTATCTAAGTTCTTTTGGGTTAGGGTGCCTCCTGTGTCGACGCCTTTGAAACGTTACTGTACACAGGTGTTTACTTATACTACCATCAACACTATAAATTTGTTTTAATGATTATTATGCGAATCCAGGTAACACTGTCGATGGTTCTGACTCCTACAAATATATTCAGCAGTGGAACGTAATTCTACTAGAGCCAATTATTTAGCACAGAAGTCAGTAATGTGATAATGCAGCTAAAAATGATGCAAGTTGTGGTGTTGATGGAATGCAAATTCGTCCAAATAAATATGTCATGATATAATCGCTCTCGTGTTAACGTATATTTTTAATCTTTCTTTCGAAGCGGGTGTATTTCCTACACGAATGCTGGTGGCAAAGTTACTGTTTTATATAGAAAAAGGCGATAAAAGTAAATAGCAATTATAGGCCCTCCTATATTGCCCATCTTTCCCTGAGAAGTTTGAAATTAATCTACTTTCGTTGCATAAACATTTCACAAATATAACCTTATTACCTCTTCTGAATTTGGTTTCCAGTGAAGAACTGCTCTACTGAAACGGCATTACTTAACCAAAAGAAATTCCTTTTGAAAAATTTTGAAAAGCAAAAAAATAGTGCTAGATTTCGCATTTCACGACAGCATTTAACTGCCTAAATCATAATGTCCTATTTTTAAAAAAAATTAAATGTATGGTATCCGTGGACAGGCACTTGTAATGAACCGACCACTTCGGCGAAATCTCTTCTCCATGGTGATCCGTTCGCTGTCAGCTCAGCGAGCCAGACGACTCTTGCGTGGGGCCCGTGGCGGGGTTAAATCGGCGCGTGAGGTCAGCCAGCCTGCCCTGCATTGTCGACGGATGACGCACCCAGCCGTGTTCCGAGCGAGGATCCAGAGCGAGCGGAAGCAGGGCAGACGGACTTTCAAGCGCAGGCTCGCCGAGAGACGAAATCCGAGAACATCCAGCGGCGGCGCGACCAGTGTTTATCGGCTGCAGCCAAGAACATACAAGTGCGAGGCCGAAGGCATCGCGTTCGGCGCGGCGGCGATGAGTGCTATGCCAAAAATCTCACGTTCGGCGCCCTCGTGTGTTTGCGCGTAACAGCGCAACGGTACGTGCCTCGGCGCCAGCCGTGCCATTGTTTGTGCTGTGTGTGCGGATGCTGGAAAGGGTGGGGGCTGACGTCACCACCAAAAGAGCTAGGGACGTGTGCAAGAGGGAACTGTTATAAAAGGGGCAGCGAACGGCTGCAAACGATCATCTTCCTGCTTTGATTCTCTACTTGTATAAATGTAAATTAAACGTCTGTCGAAAAGTCACCCGGCTCCCGAGGTCCATCTTCCCGATGTCCTAGTCGGTACCTGGCTCCTGCGGAGCCCGACTACAAGGTCTACCCTGG
>JAZHYW010027377.1:0-29323 GCA_037355805.1 Ixodes ricinus | reverse complement strand
CACCTTACTGTTACCAACTCTACTAAAACTCTCGAATATCAGGCAACGGCTGCAGCGACGAAGTTTTGCTCTATCTTCGAGGTAAATAGTGCTTCCATTGCTTCGCTGAAATAGCTCAATGCAGAGCATAAAACATTCGTGAGGCAAAATATGGCACTCCCATCCAGTGCCTCAGTTCAAATGGTGTTCGCGTAGCAGTCGACATCTTGCGGTAAGAAATAACGCAAAAATGCCTGACGAGACTTTCGAGAGTCAGCTGTTGCTAAAAATACTGAAGGTCAATAAACAAAACAGGTGGCAACAATAAGAACTTAAATAACCTTCTTCCTTTTGTCTGTTAATTGAGGAAAATATTGTTGAAAGTAACGGATTACTTTTGGGGGTAAGCAGTCACTTACTTTTATGAGAGGGTAATTGTAATTGTAATAAATTAGAATTTAGCCTCGAGTAATTGTAAATGTAATTCCTTACTATTTTTCAGTAACGTGTACAAGTCTGGCTGCCAGTCATGACGGAGGTCGTGGATTGCAAAGAACATACTCATTAGCTGAATAATTTGCTAAACTTTTCTTATTAACTTTTTAATTAGTTAACATTAACATATGGTTCCGACTAGAAACTTGCTGAGCACCATCAAAAACTACTGAATCAAATAACTTTAGAAATATGCAAGGCGCTTCGATGATTTCGCGGCGTTTTAAACAAACGCTCAATTTGGACGCGTTTCTACGGTTTCCGTTTTGTATCGGAGCGGATCCTTGGTCCAGAGGTTTTGCCCACCCGTGGCCTATGGCGCGCAACGCACGTGCGCCACACTTTCTTTATCTTTCGAGGAATGCGAGGTGGTGCAAATCAGAGCCATACATAGGGAAGAGTCTGGCCATCTATTGTCCTCGGTGACCTCTTGCATACCCTCCTCTATACTCAAAAAGCCTTGCAGTTCGATTGACGGAGCTACATAAAGTACAAGGTCGTATGATTTGAAGCGCGAGGATCTGGTAGGACAGAGCATTCCGAAAGTCTGGTATTCAGCACGTAGTTATAGGAGTGGCGAGGACCCGAAACATGGTTTTCAAACCCGACGAGAAAAAGGAGCGGTAGCCCGAGGAACGCGAGAAGCACGAGAGGACATCCCATCGCTCGGGACAAGTGTGTTTCGGCGTCTCGCCGCAGCGGGGCGTTTGTTACATGCCTCTTGTCTGCCGCTCTACCCTTTCACTTTTGGCGGCCGCGTCACGTGACGATCTGCCAGGCTTTGTCAGTATAGAGGAGGCTGTTCCTCTTTCTGCCTCTGGGCCCCTCCCACAGGGGTGACGTCATGGTAACCGGACAAAAGCTCACCGGACAGAAGCTCACCGGACAAAAGCTCACCCGTTTTTTGACATACCCGGACAAAAGCTCACCCGTTTTTTGACAGACCCGGGCAAAAGCTCACCTCGATTTTTTTTTTTTTTGCTACCCGGGCGAAACACGGGCTTAAATAAAGTGCGGACGCGATGGACATTGGACCATTTTTAGAGAACTTGTACCCCATCCACCAATGAGTTGCGATTTTTTTTAAATACTTTGAAAGCAACGGGAGTTGGGCCTTTTGGAAAAGTACAAAACAGATGACCAATTTAGAAAACTGTGCGGGATTTTAGATAGGCTCGCGTTCCTTCCACCACAGCTTGTTCCATAAGAACTAACCACCAGGGAAAAGTCTACCGGTGACATCGGCTACCTGCTGGACTATTTTGATTGCACGTATATCAACGGCCGCTTCCGTTATGCTTCTGTTCCATCTGCGGGTGGCACCCAGAGCGAATACTTCCCTTCGCCTGACTCTGCGCTGACGACGACCGGAGTTTCCCCGGTACGGCTGAATATGTTATGTACCACGCCACTCTTCAAGATAAAGACAGGATGAACAACACCTGCGAAGGATGGAGTATCGGGTTCCAGAAGCTCGTCGGCCACGCCCATCCAAGCTCCTTGAGGCTGATTGAAAGCCTACAGCAAAATCAGGCGCCTCGTTGCCACGGCACTGACACAAGCCCGGAGAGGTGAGCCCACAGTAAAGCGGATGCGAGAAACCACTCTGCGCCTGGAGAGTCGTCTTAGAAATATTTGCGAGGGCCTGCATGTAAATCGAGATCTACCAAGACTGGTGGAGCTAGAAGGGGACTGCATTCGCTTCTACCCAATCGATAAATAAAATTGTTTCTGTTAAAATCAACAAACCATGCACCTGTCAGATTTAATTTATCGTTGCCTTTTTGTGTCGCACGCATGCACCTAAGTTGTCCGCACTCGTGTTAAGACCAACATGAAATTTTCTCGTAGTGAGCTTTTGTCCGGGTCTGTGAAAAAAATGGGTGAGCTTTTGTCCGGGTCTGTGAAAAAATGGGTGAGCTTTTGTCCGGTGAGCTTTTGTCCGGTGAGCTTCTGTCCGGTGAGCTTTTGTCCGGTGAGCTTTTGTCCGGGATTCGACGTCACGCCTAGCAACCACCTAGCGACGGCGGACGCCGTGAGAGCTACTGGGGTCGGTCTGCCATTACCGATCGCGTACTAAACGCGGGCGCATGCAGAGCCACATGTTACTCTGTGTACGGGCCTTAGATTTTAAGGCCCGTTCACACTCTTACGACCTCCTTAAATCTTGGTTCCTTACAACCTCTTAAACCAGAGGACACAGTGGCGCCATCTATCGGGTTGCAGTGTAAACTTGACAATCCGGCATATTTTCTATTTCTCCCGCGCATTATCCTTTCTTTCTTGTCTCGAAAAACTTTTGGAAACGTTATAAACGAGCCTTTCTCATAGGTATTACGCACATTCGACCTCGAAAATGCCGCAAAACCGTCGCTCTTGTGAAATGCAGTTCCACGATCACCGCATAGATGGCGCCAGAAATGAAATTTTAAGAAGTTTTAACAGATCTGGTCTCTCTCGGTCGAAGTCGGTCGCAAGAGTGTGAACGAGCCTTTAGGTTTGCGGGTTACAAAATGGTCGGTTTTTGTGCCTTTGGATTCTCCAAACCTAGCCGTCAAGGTTTTCCTTTTCACAGAGACAGCTGTTAGTGGCCCGTTCCCCGGTTTTTCTGCGGCGTGAGCGTAAACGCCGTAAGTTCTGCTAAATTTAGCGGAAAACTTGACACGTAACTCTATGCACCAATTCAGTTTCCCCGCTAAATTCGGCGGGAAATATGATGTCGCGTGCCCTGACGTCACGGGACCTACCAACAAACTCAGGTCCCACGCTAAATTTAGCGGAAAAATTTCCGTCACGTGACCTATGCACCAATTCAGCCTCTCCGCTAAATATAGCGGAAAAATTGACGCCACGTGACCTATGCACCAATTCAGTTTCCCAGGTAAATTTGGCGGCAACACTGATACATCGTGACCTGACGTCACGGGACCCACAAAAAAATTCAGGTTCCCCGCTAAATATAGCGGAAAAATTTACGTCACGTGACAAATGCACTTATTCAGTTTCCCGGGTAAATTTAGCGGAAAAATTTGCCTCAGGTGACCTATGCATCGATTCAGTTTCCCCGCTCAATTTATCGAAAAAATTGATGTCCCTTGACCTCAAGACACGGAACCTACAGAAAAATTGAGGTTCCCAGTAAATATAGGGGAAATTGACGTCACTAAATTTGCACCAATGCACCTGATTTTCACCACTTCAGTTTCCCCACTAAATTTGGCAAAAAACTGATGTCACGCTACCTATGCACCAATTCAATTTCCCCACTAAATTTGGCGGGAAAATTGATGTCACGTGATCTGACGTCACGGGACCTACAGAAAAATTAGGTTCCCCGCTATATTTAGCAGAAAAATTGACGTCACGTGAACTATGCACCAATTCAGATTTCCCGCTACATTTGGCGGGAAAAGAGGTCACGACCTTAAAATCATTTTATTTCATCAACAGCGTATCGACGCTAAATCAACCCAGCGTCATTTTAACATCAGACCACGGTATGACGCACGACGGGCGCAATGTCAATCGATTGCGATCGTCATATGGTCGATTAAGCAGCACAGCTGTCGCTGTCTAAACGCATTACGCCGTTTGATCGTCGTGCAATTTTTATGACTCCAAAAGACAAAAAACAAAAAACGAAAAAAATACTTTAAAATATATAGCTGATGAAAATGCAGGGGATGCCAACGGCATTTCCGAGACATTGAAAGCTGAAACTTAGGGCTGGGCGTCGAATAAAATTTTAACCCGATTATTTGCCGCCCTTTAATCGATTAATCTGTCTCGTTCATTCACATGCATATTATTTTTAAAAGGTCATAACGCTCATTACGGTCATAGTCCCGTAAAGAGCAAAAGCTTTTGCTTTTGCTCATTACGGGATAAACGACGCATGATAGAATTTCGATTATGAATTAACCTCGATGTGTAGTTGAGAACAGTTCAAAGACACTCAGACTCGCAGATCACTTCTGCTGCACGAGGCAAGAGGTTCGTTGATATTCTCCGGCATGTGCGACCTCGTTTGATTGCTCACAATAGTCTTTGTTGAACTAAGCGGACACTCGCACGGCACTGAAGTAGCCGGGACACGTGTAACCTTCTGCACCTTGTCTGTAGTTACAAATCTTGCACCTACAGTTTACATCAGGTTAAACATTTATTTAAAGTTCGCCCTTCACGAAGCTGTACTCAGTGGCGTAGCCAGACCATCTGGCACCCGGGGCCCTTAGGTCTTTTGTCACCGCCCCCCTCCCCCCGCTCTCCGAGACCGCAAAGCTAAAGCCATAACCGCGACACGAGGTCACGCAGCGATAATGAAATAATAAATAGAGTTTCATTTGCACGCGCTCTTGTCCAAATGAAACGCTTTACGGGTAATATAGGTCACATTCAACTAATTTATGGACACGATAGTCAAATTTCAATTTTCATTCCAGTATCCCTTTAAAAACATGCGGGTAGCACTTGGCAGTAAAATATTTGAAGCAGTGTCAAAGCGCCATCGGCACCTCGTCGGCTCCCTGATACCCCGCAACCCCCAGACATCGTCCTGCGACCCTCCCTTTGCACACCTCTGGTTTAGAGAACGTGAAGGCTCAGTTTAGAGAAATGCGGTCTGTACGCGGCGGCAAGCTAGGCTTCCAAACAGACCTTGTGGTCACCCTCGGTATCGCTCCGGGAAAATATGATATAATATCAAGCTCGAGCGTGCACCGCCAAGGGTTCACCGCTAACGATTCGGCAACAACAGCATGCCGGCGGCCGCCATTTTCTCTAAACAGAGTTTCGAGGCAATTCGGTAAGATGTTGTCGCTAAAACGAGCCTCTAAACCGCACGCCTTAAAATGGAAAGTAATGCAATCAAACAATCGTTGGCATATGGTACACTGCGGCGCTGAAGCCAGTCCGTCCACGCAGATTTCCGGAAGCTCGACGGTCTCCAATCATGGCACGCTGTGGCAACGGGGAAACGCCGTCGCCGTCACAACACTACGAATTCACTTGCCAGAACACTACATTGTGACCGCCTCCCGACGGCGAGCGACGCGCTTCTAGAACTTACGGCGGGGTCAGAGAGCGGGGAGCTTGCTGAGCAGAAGCCTTTCTCCAGCACCTCCTCTCGGCACTTCCCCTCGGCGCGTGGTGCGGTGCCGTGCACGGGTGGACAGCCATGGGTGAGAGTCCGGGGTGAGGGAGACGACACGTTGAGAGTTTACCCAACACGTTTACCCCTCCCCGCGACTCCCTTCGTGTAAGACCTTCGTGTGATTTCTTTCTTCTTCGTCTGGCGCCTTCTCTTGCTGTCTCGGCGCAGTCCGGCCGTGGTCGGCGCAAGCCAGCGTCGTGTTGCGCTGGGTTTGGCGTAGACTAGGTGGCGTTGGCTCGGCGTGCCCGGGCACAGCTCTTTCTCGAGTGCTCCCGCACTTTCCGCGCTTGTTTTTTCCGCCGGTGCGCGATGACTTAGCGCGAGCCAAGCCAGTTTTGCGACTCTGCACCAGACACGTTCGTGATGGAAGAGTGGTGACCTCATGCGTCTACAACTTCTTTGCCACTTACGAACCAGTCAAGCCGGGGGATTGCCGCCATAAGTGGCACCCCCCTCGTGACTGAGACTCCTGGTACCCGGGGCCCACGGCCCCCCCCCCCCCGTTACTACGCCACTGGCTGTACTCGTGCAGATCTGCGTAGTGAAAGCGTTTAATTGTTACTTTGCTTTGGTTCGTCAGTATTTTACAAATTATCCAGTTAAAAACTTACTCGAGATTAAAGCATTAGTTGATTAATCGATCAATTGCCCATCCCTAGCAAAAATGATTATTTTCATGGTAAACTTTTACCTAAACTTTGCCCTTCATAAACGTTTACTCGTCCACATTTGCGTGATAAAAGCGTTTAATTTTTGCTTTATTTTGGTTTGACAGAATTTGACAGATTAACCGGTTAAATAATTATTCGCGATTAAAGCATTAGTTGATTAATCGGTGCGTTAATCTATCCATTGCTCAGCCCTAGCAAAAATGATTGTTTTAACTGCAAACTTTTACTTATAGACTCTATATAGTTGTCACAATTCTGTTCATATATCCGTGCGGGTATCTAAATAATGGTCAAAATCTTCGATCTTGTGACCTATGCTCTTGAATCATATTTCGTCTCACCCTACGATGGCCCAAAAGCCAAGAGCTGCGGACAACTAGATCTAATCACGAGCAAGTTAGAAATTGCGTGGTATTACGCTTCGATGCACGTATCGATGCCCGCGTCTCGGATCACTGATGGCGATGGGAGAGTGCTTCGAATCAAATAGCATTGAGTGACTCATCAATTTTATATCAGAGAAAGCCACGGCATACAGGCTCTTTGCAGTGTCGAAGCTATCGAGCGCTCTGCAGCGCTTTTTTAATTCGGAGCATTATTCGTCCACCCCTAAGTCAAAGTTAGGGACGTCATAGTTTAGTGTGGAACGTGATGGGACCTGGCGGCCCGTGGCTTTGGCCTCTAGTCCATTGTAGGATGAGACAAAAGGTATAACTGCTTGCTCATGAAGTTAGGATGCGTGATCCTGGCGAAATCAAGACCATAATGCGACCATCTGCAGCAAAAGACAGGGGTGTCCTCGGCTACATGCTGTGTAGCTTATTTTTCATGCCTTCCTTGCCAAACCATAAAGTGAATAAATGGTAATTTTAATTGATGACTCTCAATAAATGTTATTTTAGGTATAAAAAAAAACTGTTGGGATTCTTTTTTTTTTTTGTCTCGCGATAACTTTTATGTATTGATGCGATGATGCATGCTGTAGTTTCAGCACAGTAAGAACGGTCAATCAATTTAATTTAAATCTATTATTTTTAAACGAGCTAGCTCACCACTCGTGGTTGGTTGTCTAATGCTGAGTCGCTTGAAATCTATTTCATAATATTTCCGCTTCCTCGAATATGTTGGAATAACAAGGTGGATGTGTCACTAGGGAACGATCGAAACCCGAGCAAAATGCCGGTATGCTTGAGGTTCGCACGCGGTGCATTGGCGGCCCGATCAACATATGTAATTGGAGTATCGCCTCAAGCAAGCCATTTCATATGACATGATGGCGTATGATGGAGGGAAAATGCCATTAAGGAAATAACAAGGTTCGTATAACTAACTTCTCGGACGAATGACTTTAGCTCATTTTATAATATGACGGACATTGTTAGAAAACATCCGTGTGCTCTAAAAGATCTCGTCTAACGATAGCATTCGGTAAAGCGTTGGCCACCTGTCTTTGCTCGCTGACCCGAACATTTTACCGAAAAGCTCGTCAACTGCGAATTAAAAGGTATTGTCATCGTGCCCCCGCTAAAAAACAAGATAATAAATTAATAAGAACTGAAAAAATCTCAATTTGCTCGACACACCGAGCGTACGCGATGCGTTAGACCGGGTTGGTGTCACCGATGTATGACGGGGGGGGGGGGGGAGGGCAGATTTGACAAAATTTTCGAAAACTAACTTACTGCAGTTACTCAATAAACAGCAGACAGCATAAATGCTGCTAGCGACTGTCTTGAAACAAGATATTGCAGTCCTACGTTGAAGGAAACCGAGAGCCAAGCACACAAGTGAAACACCCCGGCGACGGTTGGGCTCGAAGATGGCGGACGGGGCGTGGCCATGGTGCTCGTGTGACTTGTCCCACTGACTTAGTTGCCGAGCTGTCTAACAGGCCATGCCTGTTAACCGATCTCTCCCCCATCTATGGCTCTGGTGAAAATATGCTCTCCGATAGGAAACCGAAACCTCTATCTCATTTCACCTTAGCTTCAGACAAGGCAGCCGATGCTACGATCTGATGAGACCAAGCAGCAAGCGTCAAAAAAAGCACAATCATGGTGTTCGTCATGTTTCTGCACGTGGTCCATCATCGCTGAACCAATTAGAAACTGAAAACGCCCAGTGATTTGCGCTTTTAAAGCTGCTTTAATGGTCATATTAGCTCGTAGCATCGGCTGCGTTGGACTTAAGCTGAAACGAAGTATAGAAACGCTTTCAAAAGGTGGCTTTTCTTTTTAAGGTCGTAAAATATTCTACAGTTTTTATATATATTTAAAACGAATTGATTCATTGGTTTTCAGTTATGCTCAGAATGTTTTTTAAATTGGAACCACCTTCACCAGATTCAAATGTAATTAGCAAATTTTAGTTAATTATCTAGCTAACTAGCGTGTGTTTGCAATCCCGACCACCCAAGTAAATGGTAGATCACTAAAACAAAATTGTCTACCACTTTATTTTAGCGATATTTTGAAGTCTTCGCTGAAACACTTCATATATAACACCGTTAAATTATGAGTATTTGCTTTTGATTTAAATTGAATACTAGCTTGCCAAGGCCCTGAATTTGTTAACGACACCACTTTACTTTTGCTGATGCATCCGCTGTGGCATCACGTGGTCAACATCTTCGGTGCATCACCTATGGGCATGGTGACGTCATCGAAGCGTCATATGGCTGTTGAAGTTCTGGTTACTAAGGGAATGCCAGCAAATCCCAACAACAGTGGTCACATCAACCCATCAACCCAGTCGTCACAATGTCGTGACGATTAGTGCTGGAAAAAATGGCTTTCGCAGCAATTGCCCCTTCTTCACTGTGTTCCCATGTCCACGTGTTGTCCTTCAATGCATATATGATTGTTTTTAGTGATAAGCCAGTTCCTGAAACTATCTGGTAACGCAGAGGAGAACACCGGACCGATTACACAAGAAATGTTTAACGAAATGATCCAAACACAGCGAGAAATCCTTTCAAAGCTTACAGAAATTTAACCAAAATAAGCTTCTTCTGAAGCCGGTATGCTTGCAATGCAAAATAGGCTTCAGGCTATCGAAACCAAACTCCGGGTGTAGATGAAACTCGTATCGGACTTACTCAGCTTAAAAATGTTCTTAGTGGTCGCGATAGTGATATGGATAATTTGGCTCGACAACTTCATGATTTGGAAAGTCGTTCTTCGACGTAACAACCTTATTGTGAGAGGATTAAAAGAAGAGGGGCATGAAAATGGACAAGTACTGATGAGGATGGTAAACGATAAAGCATTTGGGGCTTTTCTATTTAAAGAGAAAATCACCTCTATTGAGCGAATACACCGACTGGGAAGAAAGATAGTCGGTGGAGATAGACCGGTCGTATTCAAGGTGGTGGACTTCAAGGATAAAATGACAATCCTGAGAAACTGTTTCCAGCTTAAAGGTACGCAAATTAGCATAAATTAAGAAGTTTCTAAAAGAATTGTTGAAGTTAGGAAATCCCTGTGGAATTCAACTGTAGAGAAGAGGAAAAGGGGTGCTAAAGCCAAATTAGAATTTGATAAGTTATGGCTAGATAATGCCCTGTACTCCTGGAATGAAGCCACGAATCAGATGTACAAATTTCATGAATCTCAGGAAAGTGCTACTTTATGACTTCCCCAAAACAGAACCAGTGGGCTTTAAAATTTTGAATATAAAGGCTAGGAATATGTTAAACAAAGTTGTCCTTATTGAAAACATAACCTTGAAACATGAACCTGATAGTGTAGTATTTACTGAGACATGGCTGCATAAAGACGTTATAAAGTTTGAAGTAACGCCTCCTAACTATACCCTTATAAGGAAAGATCGAAAGTGGAGAGGTGGCGGTGTAATTTGTATGGTTAAAATAACATAGTATGTTCTATTCCCCCGGATGTGAGTGGTGTTGAAGCAGTGTGGATCAAGGCTAAACTGAATAACCGTGCAGCCTTTGTCGGTGGTGTGTATAGATCTCCCAATTACCCAGTTGATGTATTTGAACTTTTACGAAGCTATACGGACTCCAATTTAGGACATGGTGACAACGTCCTGTTATTGTAGGATTCAAAGTTGCCTGGTATAAATTGGCGATCCTCTTTTGCTGGAATGATAGAAGTGCCTAGCAGCGAACAGTTATTAGAGCTTGCTTTCAGTAATAACCTCATTCGGGTTTGATTACACTAGAATCCGTACAACAACGTCATCCATTCTGGATCTGGTCTTTGTTTCTGAGCGTATGAAACAGTTAATTTCCTGTTGTACAACTGAAAAGGGTATTTCCGGCGATAACATAGTGATTGTGTTTTTCGACATGACTCCATTAGTTTCAGAGCGGGCTTCTCATAAAGTACTTTCAAACTTTGATGACGCTGATGACATTGGTGTGCTTGGTTGCCTCGAGCAATCATTTGATTTTTTTTGTTTCTTTATGGTTTTGCTTCCTGCGTGGATGTAATGTGGGATTTCTTTTTAAGCTTGGCAGTACTGTGTGGTACGTTGAACGATTTATACCAAGCGCGTTAAGAAATATGGTAACAAAAATCTATTGATAACAAGGGATATACATACTAAACAACAGCTAAAGGGGAGGCGAAGAGCCTGTTCACATGGTTCAATGATTGAAAATAAACTAAACATTCAGAGATTTAGTCAAAAATTAAAATGGGTGGTAAAAGAAGCTAAAGAGAAGTTCTACAAAGTGGTGCTTACAAACTTTCTTCGTGATGCGCCCCATTAATTTTGCCTTTACGTTATCAAATCATCTAAAATACAGCACGTTGGTGGAGACTGATGAAAATCATAATTCTTTCTTTTCGTCTGTGTTTACACGTGACAACGAAATTTGGCGCACCTTTAATGGTTTCCCAGATAACCCTCCCACTGAAGATTTAGAAATAATGGAGCAAGGCGTCTGTAATCTCTTACTTAATATTAACACGAAGAAAAATCCAAGGCCAGACGAAATTCCCCATGAATTTTTAAAAAGGTATGCAGTGTGGGTATCTAAATATCTTACAAAAATACTTCAGTCATCTCTAAATACCGGCACTTTTCCAGTGCATGGAAACGAACAAAGATAATGCCTATTCATAAAAATGGCAGTATTTCAGACGTCAGCAACTATCGACCGATTTCCCTTACAAGTTCCTGTTCCAAAATTTTTGTACGTACTGTGTCTAAACATATGTTAGCATATCTTGACGATTATGCTGTCTTATCCCAATATCAGCATGGTTTCCGCAGGGGTGTTGCACAACGATGCAATTGGTTGAAACTCTCCACCATTGATTTTCCTACTCCCCCTACGGGGTTGTACTCCCCCCCCCCTTGTTTTTCCGAAGGCACCCCCTTAATTTGCAACGACTCCTATATTCTCAATGCCCCGCTCCCTTATACCTCCTAAAAATTTAGACACTGCCCCTTCCTAATTTCAATTCCTGGGGAAACCCCTGCTGACCACGATCTAGCACACATCGTAAATCACCGCGGTCAAACTGATATAGTATTCCTGGTTTCATAAGGTATCGCATTAAAACTGTTGCATAAAGTCGAAGTCCTTTTTGGAAATCCAAATGTGATGACGTGGTTTTCTTCTTATCTTTCCTTTAGAGAGAAATACGTGGAGATAGGAGAGTATCGATCTTGCCTCTTACAGGTTTCGTGAGGAGTGCCGCAGGTAAATGTTCTGGATCACCTTTTATTTTTTTTATTTTTATAAACAATTTCTCAGTGACATTACAGGTACCTATAAAACTCTTCGCACACGACTGCGTGATATACAATAGGATAAACACACCGGAAGATCAGGTGGAGTTAAACAATACCGTACAAAATGTAAATAACTGATGTGAAACGTGGCAGATGGTGTTAAACCTGAAGAAAATCTGTTTTTCTCACAACAACCACAAAGAAAAACGTCTTAAGTTATGACTGTAGCATACATAATCAACAACTTTCTAGAGTCATGGAATATAAGTATATAGTTTTGACATTCACCTCTGACCTACGATGGAATAGACACACTGACAATGTGTGCGTCAAAGCTAATAGAGCACCATGGAGCCTCAGACGAAACCTCTCTAGTGCTACACCCGAAATAAAAGCTCTGAGTATGGAAAAATCGTGTGGGACCCCCATACTTTGACAAATTCTGCTAAATTGGACAAAATTCAGTGACTAGCCTCCAGATTCATATTTAACAAATATAGCCGTGCTTATTCCCTTACTGAACTATGTGAACTCGCAAAGCTCCCAACTTTTGAATCTAAAACAAAATATGACCGCATGATTTTTTTCTAGATTATTAATATTCAAGTAAAAATAAATTATTCAGACTACTTCGAAATTCACTCCAATGAATCATCAAGGCACCGCCACACCATGCACATTCCAGGTCCGTCTGTTTGAAATGATTGTCTTAAATTCACCTTTTTCCTAGAGCCATAAACGAATTTAACATGCTACCAAATGCCACTGTTTCATCAACATCACTAAGTTCATTTCTTAAAAATATTGTAACGACTGTTTTATGTGCTACTCATTACATTTAACATATTTAGCTACACTTAGTATCATATCAACTTCTGATCTTTGAGTGATGTAGTACATTTAGAGTGTAATTTATGAATACTTTTTTGTTTCTTGTTCTGAATTATATTATATTGTATTTGTTGTTAAGGGAAAATTCTTATCTCGTACCAGCGACCTGTATGTGTTTATTATGTATTTTTATCTCACCCTGTAAGAACCCTGTATAGGGCTGACAGTATTAATAAATGAAGTGAACAAGTAGAAACCCTTCACCGCATTGGCTTTGCTATTAAAGAGAGACTACTCACGGTATCCTCAGCGCAGACGTTGCCGGCAGTTCCCAAACACTTGGTATGTGAAACAAAACAAAAAAGTATTATGTTGTGTATATTATCTCTGCGGTTGATATATATGTTGTAAAAATGCACCTTCCATACTTTCCATTTTAAATTATTACATACCTACACTTTCTGGAAAAGTACATGAAAATGTTCCGTCACGTAGTATATGGAAACTGTTACACCATTACTTCTTTTCTTAGTGTAGACAAGAGAACGCCTTCGTAAATGTACCTTTTGTAGCACTTACTATATTTTAGCAAAGCAGAGGAGCGCGAGATTTAATGGCTGCTGAAACACGCGGAGAGTAGATCACACTAAAACGTGAAAGATGAAACACTACGAGGCCAGAAACAGCCTATTTTTTTAATGAGAAAGCATTAACTGTCCCATGGAGCGAGCCAACGTTATCAGCTTTGAAGCCGCGCCAAACGGCACCTTAAATCCTCTCTTCAAGTGAAGCCAGCTCCCAGCTATGAAACCACGCCAAAAGCCTAGCCAAACGGCACCCAGTTTCCCCGATCCCAAAGGAGCGGAGTAAAGCCGATGGATTTCGGCTTCGGTCCCATTGGCTGGCGTGCGTCGACGAGGCTCCCATTGGCCGCAGCGCCTCAGTTTCAACGACCGCCACCCCATGGCGTTGCGTGTCCGCGACGCAGCGGCTACGCTGCTCCACGCCCAAGGTCAGCTCGCCGAGGGCAGCGCGCGCGCTCGACCGTCGACGCAAGTACGCCGCAGACGAGAGAATAGTGCTGAAGAGCGGCGTGCATGATTTCGCATTCACAACTCATAAGAAATGCTTAGGTGTACCCCGAGCCTTTTTTTTATCGTTTTCTTTTGCTGTCACATTTCTTGACTATATCAACATATAATTTATATTGATATAAAATATCCATATATATATATTTTTTTATATAAATATTCATGAGACAACATTATGACAGGACAAGAAAACTAAACCTCGCTGTGGTTTCTATGTACAGGGCACGTTTTAAACTTTACAGACTTAAAATAAAACGTGAAAGCTATGCACTGCTATACTGTGTTTTCAGGTGAGTTATACGGCAAAGGAGGCATAATTTTGGAGGCTAATAACGATGAGACGAATAATTATGTAAAGTTTGGTGAATTGTTTTTTTTAATCGGGAGAGATAAAGATATGGTTCCAATCAGAAACTTGGTTAGTGTCATCGAAAACCACCAACCAAATAAATTTTAGAAATATTTGTGGCCCGTGGGAAGCTCGGTGTTGCGCAAAATTTACGACTCATGCAAGCAAAGCTCTTACTGCAAAAGCGCGCCCGAGCTGCTTTTCCGTCTTTTATCATTCGCGTTTCTGCACCGACAGCCTTGCGCCTACTGCACGAGGGGTAACTTCGGTAGCGGTAACTTTCGTCATGTGCGAGATTTTTCATTTTGCTTGAAGTGATTTAAAGTACTCCCCAGAATCGTAAAAAGGACCGAGACCTCGTTAGGCATCGCGACCTTAGTCTCTGCCCTCCTTCCGGTCAGTCTGGGGATAAACTAACCGGGGATAAACAAATAAATAAATAAAACTACACAAATAAATAAATAAATAGAAAAAAAAAGTATTGAGTGGGCCGTGCCCTGTGTGGCTTATAGTGTGGTTCCATTCACGTGGCTTTTGATAAAAACACAAATACATATTAGACATTCATGTTGAGAAAGCCCAAAGTGAACCTGTATTTAAGGAACTGTGACACTGGTTTACATTGTAGATAAAAAAATTAGCCAGTCCAGTGCGACTGCTAGAGCCTTGGGCCTTTAACTTGTATCGGGCAGCAGCGATAGTAGTTGTGTTAGCAATAGTAAAATAACCGTAATAGCGTTTGATAGATGCGCACGAAAAGCCACTATATAGTTTGGTGCGGTTTCCGGAATAACCACTAAAGTACACCGTGATAAAAACAGCCTTAATTTTTGTTCCCTTAAAGGCAGACCTAAATTCGGATATTTAGTGGAAAAGACTCACCTCGCCGATTCCCAGAACGTTTGAAATGGTCAGGTTAAAGCAGCTCGCTGTAGGGGTAGGAATTGAAGATGTAAAAAGTTTATAATTGCTCGCATGTTTTGTGGTATTTGTAACAAAACGAAACATCGCAAGTTCGATGTCTTCGAATTGCGTTAGGATATTTTGCGACTCAGAAGCAATAAAATGCAAATATGCGCTTTCGAATATCTCTCATTTTGCCTTTTGGTGAATGGCGTGTCTTCTTTATGAGTGTAGGTGGCATAGTTAAGTTGGGGGTTAACTGTGTTTATTCGCAAAAGAGACAAGCGTCTAGTCAAAACCAGCACAGAGCATCTTCTGCGTGCCGGGGTGCGGCGGTGATCCACCGCAGCTTATGTTTCAGCCAGGAGAGAGAAACCGGAGAGGGGAAACTCCGCCGGGCCTCGCTTGTGAAACCGGGGCTGTCATGTTGCTCTCCGTCGGTCGGGAACATGGCTCGTACCGCTGGCGCGTACGTCGCGTACGTAGCAGTGAATAACACTACGTTGACTCATGCCATGTTTTTATCCTTAACAAAAAAAAAATCTCACGTTAGGCAAACAGTGTTACCTCAAGGGAAAAGCTTGAGTGAATTTTTGAGATGCACGTCTATGAAAGCTTTCAAATAGGCAAACGTTTTATGTACATGCCAAATGTGTTTGAAAAGTACTCTACTCCGAGGTTATGCTCAGCAGTCTTAGAAAACTTGAGACTCATCGCTGATAAGTTCCTAAACAAAGACAAAAACTAATATCCGAAATCTTCGTGAGGAGTGACGAATTCCTTCTCAAGCTCACATTCAAAGCTTTTCTGGGGCGATCATTTGATGCACTCGATCGAGCATATCAAAGGATCAAGTGGGAAAAATGCACTGTGACACAGTCTGATTCATATGCATTAGAATAAAAAGGTGGGCCAGAGGTGCATTGCTATTCAAGTAAAGCGCCAGAGAACGGGACAAGAAAGGCGAGACACACAAACCGCTTTGTTTGTGTCACCTTTCTAGTCCAGTTCTCTGGCGCTTTTATTTTCTTATTTATATTTTAACTGCATTTGAATAATAGCTATTTTCGCCTGTTTCACTGATTTTGGCTCTTCTATGTTCAGGTAGGGCTTGATCATGAAAATTATAAAAGGATACAAAATGCGCATTGATAAACCTCCTATTCTGTCTTGGACGCTCTTTTTCAAGTAGGTCACGAAAGTTTGGTTTAAATTTGCATGGTTCTAATCGGAGTTTATTATTGTAAGATTTAGTCCTTGTCACATTTAGAATAGTTACTGCATAATTCTGAATGTCCTTGCCACACCACGTTGTTTATCTTTCGAGACATTACGCATCGGTACGAACCGCTTTGAATGATATTAATACAATGTTACTTACTGTCAGTTGCCGAGGTCGACTCAATAAGAAAAAATGAAGCTCCAAGTATGAAGGCAGCGATGAACGCCATAGTGCACTAAGGGAGCGATCTATGCTTGGTGAGAGCCTGCCAAACTACACTAATATACTTTTCGTATATACTTGACGCTCCATTAAACAAAAAGAACTGGTAATGCCAGCACCTGTTTCCAGGGCTAAAACAGTTCTCGGGTTCGCCGTTATCCGTAAGCCACCAACGAGCTCAGGAACCCCAGATCAACTAACATAGGGCAGCCTTAAAAGCTGCGTATTTTCCAAACCACACGTGCGTACAACTCTATTAAAAGCGATATTTGAAGCGGAAATTGCTTTTGCTACAACGTAATATGTTTTTCAAAAACGTTCACCAAACGGAAACTAAAATTTATCGAGTAATTTATGAAGAAGTGTTTCTTACAAGCGCCACCTAAAAATTGGAGTGTGTTGTGTTTATGCTTAGAAAGCAGGAAATTATTCAACCTCTATGTGTGTTTGGTGTCTCCACTCTAGAAGAAAGATTTCGACTGTTGCGGTATTACTGCTCTACTGAGGTCTTTCATTGGAAACTACACCGTTTGAGATGTGCTCCAAGTTCAACTGTTCAGACATGTGCCATATTACTGTGTGAAGCGCGAGGTATATATGTGGGTCAAAACTCCTTCGATACTACGTTCAACCCGTCAAACAAAATCATAAATCCAACCAGTTTTTTTTAGTTGGCTTTTTGCGCATGCGATTGACGCGCCGGATATTTTCTGCTCGAAGTCCAACTGTAGGACGACCACGGCCAATTGCACTTCAAGCGTGTACGTTCTCCTAAAATAGCGAGGCACTGACCTTAAAGAGCACGATAAATCACTCTGGTCGGAAAGCCATCCGCCGGCTAATGTGATCCGTTATGTGTACTCCCTGGTAGGTTGCTGTCTCGTAATATATTGGAAGCGGCCTTTATCTAAAAAGTTTTATAATATATGAAAGGCAGAATTTGAAGAGCGATCGATTAAACTTATATAAAAGACATTAAACGGTATTTCGTTTCTGAAAGTGGAAAACCCATATTTTTATCCATTTCCTCTCCAAATTTACCGGGGAAGCTGAGGGTGCATAGGTCACATTACAGTCGATTTTCCGCCATATTTCGCGGGGAAATTAAATTGGTGTATCGGTTAAGTGAGATCAGGTCATGTGACGGGTTTGGTGCATAGGTCACGTGACATCAATTCCTCCGCCAAATCTATGGTCGGTGATGGGTTAAGAGTGAAGAGGAAGCTTCTCCACCTCTTTCCACCTTAGCAAAGCGAACGCTGGAGAGGTGGCGATCCTCCTCCCCAGCGTTCACTCTGCCAAAGTGGACAGAGGTAGGAGGAGCTTCCACTTCATTCTTAACCTTTCACCGAGTGTAGCAGGGAAACAATTGGTGTGTGGATCCCTTGACGCCAGGTCACATGACGGGAATTTTTCCGCTAACTTTTGCGGGAAAACTGAATGCCTGTATTGTATCCCGTGACGTCAGGTTACGTGACATCAATTCTCCAGCTAAATATAGCGGGAAAAGTGACCTGGTGTATAAGTTCAGTGACGTGAGGTTTTTCACTCAATGTAGCGTGGATATTTAGTTGTCAAATGGGTCACTTGATGTCTAGGACATGTGGCGTCAATCTTCTCGCTAAATATTTCGACCATTTCATCAGATTTTGCATTGTGCAGTGGTTCACTACCCAGAACACTAGAGGCTTAAACAATACACCAGATTTCCAAAATCTGGTTGCGTATTTTATCACCTGGCGGCACTGTTGCAAACAAGTGTAACCTGTTTTCTGTCCATCATAATCAAGGCAATTTCGCTGTAAATGAGCACATAATACTAACTGGTGATGATAATAGTTTTGACGATGCTGATGATGCTGATAATGCTGATTATGATGATAACTATGCTGCCGCTGCTCCATTTACTAATGATGCTGATGATTCTGCTGATCATAATGTTTGTCTCGAACAGTCGTGTGCTCAGACTCGGAGAAGCCAGCTTCCCAGCGTATTATAGATCGAATAAGATGGTAGCTTAGATATTTGGATTAATTGGCGTACTCGATCATTTCTTGCTACCAATGGGTTTGTCAGTATCATTTATAAAAACTGTATCTTAAGATAGCCCTGTTGCAATAGAACGTCATGTCTAGGTTGTGGGCTTAAAACGCTAGTCGAGCCAGTCGCTGCTATCTTGCTTTGGTAGAATCCTGCCTTCTCGTTAATATATGAATGCAGAGTTGTGAAGACTAAAGCTGCAACGAAAGACGAAAAGTGACGAGGATCCGTTATCGCGCGTTTCCTGCATTCCCGATTTATCCAAGAACGTGGATATGTGACGTAAATAGGGAAAGCTAGGCGACGTCGGACCACAACCATCTGTACGAGGAGCATTTTCCCGTACAGATATGCCACCTATGATCATATCAAGAGTTGAGAAGATAAGGCCTGTGTGGCATATATATAATATGGCTGTAGTATATGACCTTACTTGCCCATTTCTCGATATGACCATATATGGCATTTACGTACGGGAATTGCTACGACTTCAGTTACGTAGAATTGTCGTAGGATTTATTTTTATTGTTCCAGAACGACTCCGGGAGTACCGCAGTCCTTTTTCTGAGGTAGATATTTGAGGGTGATTTTACTTACCTAGGCATTAACTGGGACTCTTGTGAACTACTACCTGACTACAGAAATGCTTCTGAGTGTTCTGGAATGTTTCCACATACACTGCCTCAAGCAGGTTGTTCTTGAGCCTACTCCAGTCCAGGTCATTTCATTGTAGACTTATTTTAAACGACTTTGCGTAAAATTTTTAGCGCGTAAATGCTCTTGGGAAATCAGTGATTATAAAATGGTTTTAATTAAATCAAATATCGTTATTCAGTATGCCCATAACCAATGTAAACAAATCCTCAACTTTTCCATCGCTAAAGCTGCCGAAATTAGCACAGCCATAAGCAATATTTCTGATGACTACAATAGGTCTTGCCGTTCATGGTCCGTCGAAGAAGATTGGATAGCCTTTAAAGATCAATTAATTTCTATCCTCAACAACTTTGTACAAATGATATAAATACCGAAAAACCCTCAAGGCCGTGGTTGGCAAAAAATTTAAGTATTTCCTTTAAAAAAAAACGGTTGCGGAAGGGGACGCCGACGTGTCTTGATATCTGTATTATTCCCATTCAGTGATATGCGCCCTTGATATTGAAAAAAAAAAAAAAAGCTGAGGCGAAATTTATAAAGATGACTTAAACGGGATCTTGAAGCCAGACCCCAAAAATGTTTTGGGGTTGCATAAACCCACCGATATGAAAGTAACTATGGCTTTACAGATGCTGAAAGAAAAGCGTATACAGACCCTGAAATTGCTCACAATTTTAATACATTTTTAGTGAGGTTTTTACGAACGCATCCTTTCTCATACCCTCTTGTGAATTGACCCTCGACCACGATTTCTTGGAATAGATAACGGTATGTTCACGTGGCTTAAATATATTAAACGAAAGCCTACCATATCACTCCTCGCCCGGTGCCACTAAACTGTTAAAACTCAGCTAAATTTTCTCCATTGACGTTATGGCTTTCTCTTGATGAAGCAGTCTCTCGATGACGCAAATTTACCGAGGGAATGGAAGGCTTCGAATGTGACTCCCGTCCACAAATCTGGGGCCACGTCATGTTTAGATAACTACCAACCGATATCCCTTACGAGTGTCCCATGCAAAATTCTAGAGCATGTCATTTAAAGCCACATAATTAATTCTTTTTGGATAACGATGTCCTTTTTGAAGGAAAACACGGTTTCAGGAAAGATAAATTGTGTGAAACCCAACTTTTCGAACTAGTGTCAGATCCTTACGACAATCTTCATTCATTTCATCAGACCGACATTGTATTTTAGAACTTTTCAAATGTCTTCGACTGCATTCTCTATGGACGGCTATTACAAAAGCTTGAATGGCTGAACACAGACCCTTCGGTTGTAGATTTAATTTGAGAGTTTTTATCTAATAGAAAACAATCTGTTGCAGTTTCAGACCATTTGTTAATGAGTGCGGATGTAAAGTTCGGCGTGATAGGGCTTTGTGCTAGGCCCCCTACTCTTTCTTATTTATATAAATGACCTTCCGGTTGGTACATCTTCCTTGAGTCGGCTTTTAGCAAATGATGCGTCTTAAAAATATAATCCAAATAAAGACGAACTAGTAAGCGTTTCGCCGATCGCGAATGGCGACCACGGCGACGTTTTCGGTTGAAATACGCCGCTAATGAAAGAAGCAAGTGTCACCAAGATTTTCTTTAATATCATTTTTATAGAACTGATAGACTGTTTTCAAATCTACCAGTCTGGTGGGAGGTGTGTTCTTGTGGAACCCATTTGGGCATTAAAGAAGGCTGCTCGAAAATATCTTTTTAAATCAAAATTTGGAGAAAACAAAGTGATGTTGACATCATAATCTAAGCCCTGAGATCTGGATTACTAAAATAACGGAAAAGATTTTGCATCGTCTTGTCCGTTATTTTATGTCTCCGTGTCTCAGAGTTTGGATTATTATGTTTCCTAACCTGCTTACTTGTCTATTTCTTTTTTCTGATGTTTAGTTCGCACTAAAAGTGTCATTTATTGTACATTCAAGAAGCTTTTTTTGCCGCTTTCTTGCGTGATTGTTGCTCGATTGTAGGTCGTTTGAGTTTGGACCGCGTGTTCTTCAGAGTCGTTCTTTTACGAGACCTCACTTTTTATTCGAGTGTAACCCTTGAGTTTAACAGAGCGTCCATGATGAAATATCAACGCTTTTCTTCGCGTTTTATACGGAATCATTTCTGCTAAATCCGCAAAATCTGATACCTCACACGCGCACATTTTTCTAAATTCGCGTTACTTATATTGCATACTTTAACTACACGATAAATTTGAAAAAAAGTCGGTCAACGCGCAATAAACCTAACTGTGCAAACTCCAGATGTAATGTGCCACTACAGAAATATTCTTGAGCAAATCTGGGGTCAATAGTTTTTATGTCGGCATTGCAACGCACTGGCGTTTTATAGAACGGGTTTCAAATCATCATTTTTAGTACGAGTAATGTTGTAGTCGAACACAATTGGACGATTGATAGGAGTGTCGTGGAACAGTTACCTAGATGTCACTATTTTTTTATTGAGGTGTAATGAAATCCCCGTTTTTTGTGGATGCCTTTTAGTGGTCCGGAGTGTCTATAAGACGAAAGAAAAGGTTCCCACGGTGAATTCCATTTGCGGCAGTAAAGGCCGCAAGCACAACGCCGATGGTAGAGCTTCCTCCTGAACGCTGTCGAGCTGCTTCAGCATGGAGCGGATTAGGCTGTTGTGGGCTCCATTCGGATCTGCGCTACCTACAATATTCACCAGATGCTGCGTTAAGATCAAAATAAGAAACGTCATACTTTTCACTCAGACTGCTTGAGAAAGAGGCGTAAGCCTTAAATCCCTGCAGTACCTTTCCTGATTAATTATTGTTAAACTGCTCAGAAGACAATATCTTTGGCAAAATGAGATTGTTAAACTTCACAACTGGCGGGGTTTTTACGCAATCAGTACAATCGCGTTTCTCAGATTATTCTTCTGGAATTATAGTTTTTAGGATTAACAATAAAAAGCATTTATCGCTTTTAATTAAGGTGTTTTTTCAAAGTCATGTGACTAAAGTACACAATATAGCATTTGAGTATGATATAGAGCTTACTTGAGCTTTTGAATTTTTATAATCCTTGTTGGTTTCATCCTCTACATGTACGGTATCTCTGTCTCCATCCTAGTCCTGTCCAGTATTTGGACATATCTGAATTTAAACAACCTCCTCTAAGCATCACAGTTTACACATACATTTTCAATGCACAACAATATCACTTCAGTTCAACAGGAACAATATATCTGCTGCTTTCTTCGAAAAAGGGCTTTGGGTATTTTCAAATCCTTCCTATTTTTGTGCTGGTATAAAGTGAAATAAAGGAAGGGCAAAAGAAATCTTCACAATAGATGTAAAAACGACATTTTGGGGATCGATATATGTTATTGCAGTTCAGTGAAGTCAGCATAACCTAGGGTCGTGTTAGTGGTCTGGAGCTCGCGCATTTGTTTCTACCAACCCCATGCTTCCTAGAAAATATTTTCGGAGCAGAGTAATTTGGAAAATGGTAGCATTTAATCTCGGAAGTCGAAAAAAAAACGATTTTAAACTAATTTTCAGAAAATATGTTGGGGGTGGAAATATTGAGAAATATCGGGATTTACCTGAAAGTAAAGAACCCAAATTATATATCCCGTTACTCAGTGATTTCGGCTAAAAAAAAGCAGTTTAGAAAAAGAAAACGACCCTTAGTGCGTCAACCCCATGACCTTTCTTACTTCAGCCACCGACATGCCGGAACGAGAAATGTTGACACCCCTGAGTGAACACAGAAGATTATACTTGTCTACACGTCCATAGCGGTGGACGCGTGGAAATGTAGTATCCTATGCGTCCACCAATGTGTACACACTTTTCATCACCTCTCCAGTTGCATCAACTTAAGCTGCTAGTTGAGATTATGGATTCTTGTGTCTTTTGTGCTCCAACGTGCAGACGGGCATTGCATGCAAATGAAAGGAATGGCAATACTTCTCAGGAAAAAAAAAGCTACCAGGTGGAGGAGAAAGAAGACAATGCAGAAATTGACCACAAGAGCCGATAATACGTCGGAAGGAAATATTATTAATGCGGATAAAAATACGGAATCATAATGGGGCTGTGAGAGGGGGAAAGTGCAAGCCTTGACTTCTAGGTAGGATAGAGTCAATTCATAACAGCAGGTGTATACCAAATGCCACACGTGGCCTACGTTTAGAAAAGCAACTCCAGGCTTAATATAGACATTTTTCGTTTCCTCTCGTCCGCAGCCACCTGGTATGTATATCCGGTATGGGCAATGAAAAACATAATAAAACATTTGGGCGTGCAAATAGTAAAAAAACAATAAAGCGGAGGCAAAACAAGATTGTGTGACGTTTCACTTATATCCCGAATGTATTCTATTGGCGTGGCGATTGCCGTATTTTTCGGGCTATAGTCCTCATCCGGTGTATAGTCCGCAGAAGCAAATCCAGGTTTAAAAAAATAAGTTTTTGCGTATATAGTTCACAGCCGGTTCATAGTCCGCGCGCCGTAAAAACTCCGCACCTGATGCTTAGTCGACACGAAAATCTTCTCATACACAGCACACCTTGACAAATATCTAATTTCTTAGCTCACAAAGAAGCTTGTATTATACATCAATCAACATTAACATACACTTTCATTCACAAAATCCGTTATGTCTGGTCATAAAGAACAACCTTGATAAACAAAAGTCCTGAATAGCCCGCTCGCGTAGATAGACCGCACAGCCTAAAATTTCAACTTTTATACATGTACACTCTACGGGCTATAGCCCGGAAAATACGGTGAAGGAGCAATGTTTTCGTCCATACTGGAAGTGACGACCGTCAAAATGGCGTGCCTCGTGGAAAAGTTCTATTAGCCCCGAGAAGTTTGCGCGGCGCCGCCTTACGACGGAGCGGGGTGACGTCACGGTGAGGACAGATTTTTCTCCGACTCGCCCCGTTCACCCAGTGGAGGGTAACGATGTTAGCTGTCGGTGCTCTCGTTTATTTTAATGTTTTTTGTGCGCGTTTTTCATAGGAAATGTAAATTTTCATATGTGGCTTTATTGAGGCACGGCCTGTAGCTGCGAGCGAAACTTCAAACAACATTTTCAGGCATGGTTGACAGGGCATGCAACGCATGGATTGCAGCTGGTATATGAAAATGAAGAAACATGGCCACAATTGCAGTAGCATCACTATAGATTTACATCTCGACACAAGCAATGATGCTGATGGTGTGAATGAATTGGCAGGTTATGTATACTATTTCGTTTTCTTTTTTGTATCTGTCTTTAAACAAAAACGCCGAAGCAGAAAAGCTGCATGCTGCTCGAGCAACATGTTAAATATAGTCTGGGCTATAAAGAGAGAATCACAAGTGAGACAGCCCAAGTACAGGGAAAAGTAAATAAAAAAGGAACATATATTTATATACATTGCTCGCATTTGACCTTTGCTGAATTCGGATAGTATTTCAATGGACTCCACTGGTGGTGTCTGTGGACTTGTTCATATCATCCCTCAAGTAATGTACAACAAACGTAAGCGAAGGTGTGTAGCCCGTTATTAGTCCCTTATGCTCTAAAATTTAGATTTTATTTAAATGAAATTGTCCTGAAGCAAAAATACCAGAAGCTTTTATCCCGCAAACTTTCGCCCTTCACAGGTTCCACATTTTCTGCTACAAGTGCAGCATCTACCACTGGACAGCCATTCGAATGCTTGCTGTTCCTCCTGTTTTCCTCTGTTATCAGGGGGTCCAGCTGTAGAAAGTTAGGAGGCTGAGGAAGCTTTTGGGCACCTGCAGCAATGACTCTTTTAATTGGAAATGACAATTCAAGCTAGACGGTGTATTTTCCGGTTACACAAGGCTGGAGTAAAGAAAGAATGTCAGGAAAAAGTATAAACATTCTAAATTAGGGTAGTATTGCTGCGCATATTTTTTGCAGTTCAATACATCTTTTACAGGCAACTGGAGCAATTCCGCTGTTTTTCCTGCTGTTATACAAAGTAATTTCCAGTTATTGTGCATTGTGTAGAAAATGAAACATGTCTGCATACGTGTACGAACTATATATTTAATTCACGAAGAAGCTATATTTATGTAAAACAACCCTGTTCCACGAGCATTTCAAAGGCCTTCAGACACATGGCCCTTGAGACATCTGCGAACCATGCAGCGGATTCAGAGTTGCACGCGCAGAATAAGGGTCGCGAGCTAATTTGCCGACCGCCCAAAGGCCTTTGGTACAAATGCCATTTGAGATGTCTGCGAAGCGGGATGTAATATTTTCTTAAATCATGAACATGCAAGAGACAGAACTCCAGCGTCTGGATTCACATACGCCGCCGGTTCACCTACCCTTTGCACGATTGCCTTGTGCCGTGTGGACCGACAGAGAGGTTCATCAGGGTAATTGCCTCCGCCGATAGCTTTCGGGATTTGTAACCCAATTATAAAGGTAAAAGCGACAAGCACGCTTATAAAAGGTACGGAAACACGTCGGTATCGGTCTAACCCAGCGTCTCTCACACCGGGTAAACCTGGTCCCGCTCCTTGAAGTGCTTGCGGCACACAAACCGCCAAACCAGGAAACCATGGCAGGGAAGCGAGCCGGATGCGAGACCGCGAAATGGAGTCCTTCCCCTGTACGCTCACCCAATAAGGGCGCGTCGACCGCAGCGACGCTTGTGGTCGCTTTCAGAGCTAATAAGTGCATTCTGGGCGTAGTTGTAGTTGTTACTAAAAAAGTAAGGAGTTGCGTTTACAATTACCCATGGCTAAATTGTAAATGAATACACTTACAATTACACTTTTATAAATGTAAATGGTTATAACTTCAAAGGGTAATTCGTAAATCTTGCGGCGTTAATTTCAACCTTACTCTCCTAGGGTAAAACGGAAAACATGAGTGTTATGAAAACGTTTATTGTTTCCGCCACTCACACTTTTGCGACCTTGAGCAACATCTGACTCTCAAAAGTCCAATCGGACATCTTGCCTCCTTTCTGTATGAAGATGTCGTCCGCCGTGTTGAACACCTTTTCAATCCACCTTTTCCAAATAGGTGCTGCCACCTGGACGCGCGACTGGGCTCGTCATTGAGTGGCTAGAAAACCACACGCTCGCAAGGCCCGTCCTTCCCATTTCGACACCCAAAGCGTCAACTGGACCCTGCTGGCCCTTTGAGACGCTTTGACCTATGTACGGCTTCCACAAACATCATTTTTGCCCCCAGCGTGGATTATCACCGTCCCTGAGGTTGATACAAAAAAGTCATCTTCTCTCTCTCTCTTGGACAGCAGGAATAAAAAAGAAAAAGAATGAAGGGACAAAAAGAAAAGGCGCCCACAGATCCGCTCACCAGCTCGTGCGCACTTTTGACCGTTTTTTTTTTTTGCGTTAAACTTAAGCACCTTTACATTGGGAGTTTGCCTAATATTGTTTGCACGGCAAGTCCAGTTCTTTATATTCTTGTGATTTCCACTTTTTGTTGCGGCGAGCAAACTGACGAGTTACAATTTGCTTAATTATTCGTGAGAGGCTTTGAGCCTCTGAATAATACCAGGCCTTGCGTTTTGTAAGTTCAGGTGACAGTGTAATTTGAGTAAAAATTACCCTTACAAAAAGTTTAATGATTTTGTTTTTGTCAATACTCGAAGTCGCCGCATTCGGCCCCGGAGCGCATTCGGCCCGGCGGCACCGGTCCCGTGGAGAATAGTGCAACCAGCCTCTGCTGCGTCACGCGATGACAGCGCAGCAGTGGTTGGTTGCACTATTTCTCCACGGGGCCTCGGTGCCGCCGGGGCGGAGATGCGCCTATACAAACCGAACTTACAAAAACCCGTCGAATTTGTGCGGTTTATCAGAAAGCAATAAGATGCTTTGCGTGCCTTCTATCGTACTGCAATTTTTTAATTTACTGTTTTTAATGATGCTGAGCAACTTTCTAATTGAAACCATGCCCTTAAACACAATATTTAAAAAGTTAATTACGCAAAAAATAATTACCAATCTAATTATCCCGCACTTTAATAATTTTCCTAAATAGGCCCCTGGCCAAGAACCAAAACGACACAAGCCTTTTTTTGTTGCGACGGGTAGTTTTTGCAATACCGAATTTGTCCCCCTTTCGTGAAACACACTGTATATATATAGCATATAAGTATACATACACAAATACACATGTGACATACTGCATTTTAAGTGTTAACAGTTAGAGTTAACAGTTAACAGCTACAGTTAACAGGCTAGTAAAGATTACAAATACGTAATACAGGTTTTATAACAGAAAATAATACTCAAGACACGCAATCCCACAATACATGCAAAAACGTTTTAATGTAGAGAGAGATGTCTGATTAAACCAAGATCCAGTACTTCAATATCTATCAAATTATTCTTTTTAAGTTTATTTAGAATAAGCGGCAGATTGTGCCTTAGCATTTGGGGACCCGTAATTTGTGCGATTTAATGGCATTTTCAAACGCTCTCCTTCACGAACGTCGTATGTCCTGAAATTATGAGTAAGGTTTAAAATTTGTTCAAGGAAAGCCCCAATAGAACGGAGGGCTGATCTATATCGTGTCAGTAGAGTATATCACACAGGTCGGATACAGGTACATTAGAAGAACTCTTTAAATATTGTATATATGCGTGAAAAGAAACATTGAGTGTTATACAAACGGCCTTATTTGCAAGATGTAATCTGTTGATAATAGCGGAAAAAAACCTTTAAACAAGGAACGAAAGAAAGGGGACAACCACAACACCGTCTCTAAACAGCTGAAAAATGATGTTACACACAATCCTTTTAGAGCGCAGCTTTAGGCGCCCGTTTCCGACTCGAGCGGCAGTCGCCGTTGGCGTCGCTGTCGCCGTCGGCGTAACCGCGCGGTGCATTATGATGCGTGACGTCACTGATGACGTCATCAGTGACGTCACTGACGACGTCATCAGCGATGACGATGCGGATATCGATGACGTCATCAGTGACGTCACGGATGACGTCATCAGCGATGACGATCGACGATGCGGATGCCGCTGACGTCATCAGTGACGTCACTGATGGCGTCATCGATATCCGCATCGCTGACGTCATCAGTGACGTCACGCATCCCATGATGCACCGCGCGGTTATGCTGACGGCGACGGCGACGTCAGCGGTGACGCCGACGCCACTCGCCGGAAACGCTCAAGACGTCACTGATGACGTCATCGGTGTCGTCATCGTCACTGTGACGCCACCGCCCCCCAGTACCCTTCCCTCCTCCTCAAGGGCTGGGCTCTAATTCGTCGCCAGGACAACGGCTTCGCCTTCCAGAGTATCCAGGATTCTTAGAGCGCAGCTCTGGTAAATGCGAACGACCTTCGTGGAAGCACCTGTACGCGGAACGCCACCCCTTCTCCAACATTCCCGAGGCCACCCCTTTAACAACCTCGAGCGACATCATTCTCGGTGACGCCAAGCAGGGTGAACATCCATCCGTCGACAAAAGAGCCAGATGTCGTTTACGCCGGCCCGCGACAAAGTGGAAAGGCAAGGCGATCTCGATAACGCCAAGCAGGAAACAACGGCCGTCGGTAATGGGTTGCCGAGGGAGATAAGCCGAACGAGAACTGCCCGGTTATCGGCATCCAAGATCCTTTCTGTCCTGATTAAGGAAAATCCCCGCGTTCGTGTCGTTTTGGAGTAAACAAAACGATTAACTCAAATGTGTGCGTCTTAGTGCCTGCAGCAAGTTTTACCGTTCGGTGGTTGACGTTCTACGTCACCTCGACCCAGAATCCAGGGTGGCAGCGCGTCACCTGGTTGTTCCTGAGGACTAAAGTGGCGAAGCGGGCGAGTTGGTTCATGACATAAAATTAAAGCGCTAACAAAGACGCATATCAGTGAGCAACAGGACGACCTTGTCGTCTGGCTGAGTAAGCCGCCGTCCTGTTTTGCCTTTCTTCCTACTTTTGTCCTCGTCTTTACTTAGCGCTTTCAATTTTATGTCCCTGAGGAGAGATTGCCGTGCTACTACAAGCCTTGAGAACTG
>JAZHYW010027376.1:0-12314 GCA_037355805.1 Ixodes ricinus | reverse complement strand
GTGGAACGCGGTAGCGTGCGCACGTGGAATGGATCGCTCCGCTGTGAGCTCGATGACGGCGGCTCCGAGCCGCGGTGATGCCGTACGTGGCGATGTTCCAAATGACTACGCAGTGATACTGCCTACTCTGCCGACAGGAGAAGCCATGAAATGCAGCCTTGTGCTGCATGCTGATACCCGGGGCGGCCGTACCGTGCTGAAGACTTCGTTGGGCCTCTGAACCAGGTGGGAGTTCGAGAAGACGTAGCAGGACTTGGCGCGTTTCAAATGGGGCACGTCTGGCTGCTGAAGCTGCACACCACCTCCGCCAAAGAGAAGCTTCTGCGAGAGGGGACCATGCTGGTGAAGGGGCGACCATGCCTGGTCATTGATCCAGAAAAACAAGAGCTGAAGGTAAAAGTCCACTGGGTGGCATTCGACGTTTCTGCAGACGCCCTTCGACGGGCCTTCGAGCCGTACGGGGAGGTCAAGGATGTCACCCGCGAGAAGTGGAGAATCGAGGGCCTGGCAGACGTGGATTCCACTACTGTCATCGTACGCATTGTGCTCCGTGAAGACTTAACCCCGGAGTGCCTGCCGCATCAGCTGCGCCTTTACGGAGGAACGCTGCTGGTTGTTGTCCCTGGACGCGCACCGGTGTGCCTCCGCTGTCGACGCACGGGACACATACGGCGCGACTGTAGAGTGCCGAGGTGCGAGGAGTGTCGAGCCTTCGGGCATGAAGCCTCGGATTGCGTACGGTCGTACGCTCGAGCTGCTGCCAGCAAGACCATCGACAGCCAGGACAGAAACCTCGTAATGGATGAGGAAGAGGCCGAGGCGGCGGCGACTCCAACCGCGAGGATTTCTTCGCAAGACCCTCAGGCGTCCGGTGAGCAGCAACGCGCGCCGTTAGCGATACCAGAAGGCCAGGTCACCGTCGTAGCATTGACGGCAGAAAGCACTGTTGGTGAAAATGAGCCTAATGCAAAGACCGCCAGTGAGACGACACCGACTGCAAAGGACGCGACTGACGCACTGGACGCCGGAGATGAAACAGCAATGGACTTAGCGGCTGAGGCGGTCAAGCGGCGGCTCAGCGACACGGAGGAGGGAACCGACCAGTCGCTCCAGCAGACTGAGAGTCCCTGGTTGGTAGTGACGAGCAAGAGAGGACGACGCGCTGGCCGCAGCCGTTCTTCGTCTCTTCCGAGGTAGAGCGAGAGCGGAACACTTCCGGTTAAAACATGGTTGGACGAAAAGTGCATATTTGTTCCCTGGACTGTGAACTGTATCTTGCGCAAAAGGCGGTATGCTGATGTAAATGCTCGACCAGTGTGTCACTATTTTACTCAGGGCATTATTCAGATTAGAGAAGTGTATAAGGTTTTGGGAGATGGGCCTGATTGGTTGCCAATCCTATAGACGGACTGGTCACATTAAGTTCATGTTAATCAGTCTGCGTCAGTCGTAATTCAGCTTGCCCTCTTTTTATAAGTGTTTCTGAAAGTGTGTTTTTTTGTGAATGAATAATGCCTGGCAATAAAGAAAAAAAAGGGATCGGTGGCCGAGTGGGCTAGCGCACACCAGCTCGGAGCACGTGGAGCGGAAGCTCGCGCTGCAGAACCCAGGGATCCTGGGTTCAATCCCCACTCCTGCCCGTTTCGATCTGGATGAGCATCGTACCGGCGTGTGGTCGTATATCACTTGGTTAATCACTACTGCGTGGTGCACGTTAAAGGCCCCAGGCTAGCAGTCGTGCTGCACTGGCTAAATTGCTCATCTACAGCGAGTGACTCGTTTCAACTTTCGAATGGCTGACCAACTACACACTGTATAAATATTCATACAACCCAATTATTATTATTACTCTCCCTCACCATTGCTGGGGACTAACGGTTATTTCTACTACCGGTCCCCCGAGGTACTACTTTGTGGTGTGGAACTGACACGGTGAACGAACGCTCAGGCATAAAATACTGGTATGGTCGCGAACCACGTTATGGGCAAGCTGAACGTACAGTCCTCGGATATTACTACTAGGCGAGACCGCTTCCAACGCCGGAACGACACGATCTATCAAATTGGTTGTCATGCATTGTGAATTAGGTTCGAATAATAGTTTTTACTCAGTGCGACGGAAGCCTAGCTCACGTATTTCAAGACAACAACAAAATCTTATTTTGATTAACTGACAAAAGAAACGCTGTCTGGTCCTGTTACTTTCTTTTCTACTGTAAAAACAAATGTTCCCCCTGCCGCAGTCTTGTGTTAAAATGATCGTGGTAAAAAAACTTGGTGATTTGTTGATGCTAGAATCTTCTGCGGCAAATTGTTTGTTTACAAAAACAACCTATCAACTCAGGTTAACCTCAAGAACGTCACAAAGCACCGGAGTTCTAAAATTGTTCTGAGAACTGGACGGCATGTGGCCTTTTGTCTCGTAAAGCTCATTATTCGGAACTCAGAGCGACTACGGCTCCTCCACTGCACAAAACGCAAGCAAACAAAAAAAAAAGGGAGGGAGGTCGTCTCTCCAGCGGCCTCGGTGCACACACAGTTGTAGGGGCTTCTGTTTTTATTTAAAGAAAAGACCCGAAAGAGAGCTGTTACTTCAATTTCGAGCTTGTTCTCAGGGTGTTGCTTGTGCCTTCATTCACGTCCTTCCGCTTCTAAAATCTGAACACGGACTGGGACTGGGTCGCACAAACCTCCTAATAATAATATTAAAAATAAACAGCAGACTCAGTTTAATCTACCCTACGTTTCCATTTTGGTAGATCTGTGCCATGTGACATTTTTATGGGCCATTACTCTTCCATTCTTCTTTCGACCCAGTCTGAATCAAATGCTGGAGGCTCACAAGAGGCTTCTCTTTCTGTGAAAAAGCGACCGAAACTAGGCGTTTTCCCATTGTGTAAGCGACCCTTTGATTGTCTTAATATGTGCCCCTCCCTCCAACCCGATGAGGGTACCCAGAAATCATTTTTTTTATAATTATGCTTGAGAATATTGAGTGGAAAAATATAAATAGCAAACAAAAAGAAATGTAACGAGTACTTGTAGTATTACGCTACTGAATAAAGTTAAGAAATTACGTTATAAATTACATTTCTAGAAAAGTAACTGATTAATTAGAATTTTTTTTTAAAGTAATGCATTTCAAGTAATCCCGCTATTTGTAAAGGATTAGTTCCAAGTCTGCTGCGATGGACATAGAGAAGTCTCTCCAGTACATTTATCGTGTATTCATATTTATTTGAAAAAAATCTGAATTTTAAGATAACAACGACAAAAAAGCAAAAAGGACGGCGTTTTACAAATGAACTTTATTAGGGCACTTATAGTCACTGTTCGTAAGGAGATTCTACTTCAGTTTGCTTTGAAATCTCAAACTACTGACACTTTACCATTCAGTTCGTCAAAGTTCCCTCCGGAATACGGATCATAGTACCCGGATTTCATTAATTTTTGTCTTTGAATTTTTATAAAGTAGGTACACAGTAAAATAAACTCTGAATTTCAGGGGGTTATGAAATCTAACAAAAATAAAATCCGAAACACCCCTAATTTTTAGGGAAAAATAAACTCGAAAAACACCTTCCGAATTTCACGAGGATGAACTTCGAAAACACGGAATCCTCATTATAGAATGGATCGTAGCGTTTCAGCGGCGATGTGGCCCTCCCGCTTTCTTGAGCTCCGACCGACGGTTAAGCAAACGTATTTATTCGCTCTTTCTCGTGTAAATTGAAACGTGGTGGCGCCAGTCCGCAAATAGCCCTCAAACACTCCTGGATCTTAATTAGACGGCGGGTTTCGAAGTATTTTCGGAATCAAGTATGCACGTTATCTTCTGGAAATGGTCACTTACAGCGCTGTGAGAGTTAATTCACACTTTTGATCAAAGAATGATGAGTCAAAAATTAGGAAGTATACATGAACCGGGAGTGTGTCTGAGCTACACAACAGATGGCGCCACTGAGTTTTTGCCAAGCAAAACAGGGCGAAATGGCAAATATTACTCAGAACGTCGCCTAAGTGGCGATCATCCACGCGCCAGCGGTGGTTGAGAAACCTGGCCGGGCTTCAAAATCTTCTGCGCGACGATGGAGATGATGGGGTGATGATGTGATCAATGTAAGGTGGTATCAGACATTAAGATCCCCCGAGACAAGTAGTAAGTAGTTATACTTATTTTTTAGCTTCAAAAATATTGATCCTATTAAGCACCGAGAAAAGATATTGGAGAATTTTTTCAGTATGGTTTTGTCGTAGTACTTTCCAGATATTTGAGATGTATAATACTTCGTGTTTTCTGTGTAAATAACGAAATGTATACATGTAGGATATTTTCTGTGTATGTAGGAGTGTCGTCCATGTAAAATAAGGTTCCCAGTCAATTTTTCACTAATGAAAAACGTGTTTATTGCCATTGTATAAGCCCACATTTTTGGCAAGCTTAGACTTACCCTTTTTTCGACATAATTGAAGTTCAGATCAGTGCATCTTTGCTTGCGGTGTACCATCTGCGCTTCTATGCATGAATCATAGAACCTTCCTCGCCGCGCGCTTCAAACCTCTTCTTTCAAAAGCTGCTCTCCGGTTCTGAAATGCGTCCCACCCAGAGTGTTTTTTTCAATTCAGGGAAGAAATATATGGTATTTATTCACTTGGGGCTATACGTCTGGAGCTGTGGGGCGGTGTGTGGCAGTAGCCCATTCAAATTTGTTGATGAAGATAATTTGTTTACACTGTGGGCGATGCGGGACGAGGCGTTGTCCTGATGGAAACGCACCGCCAGCATTAAACAACTGCACTCATCCTCTTGTTTTGAATCGCGAGGCAAAGGTTCATGCAGCGTCTCCACGAGTAGCGGTGCGCATTGAACCGGCAGACACGCCAGATTCGCACAACAATGACCCCTTCCCTGTCCCAGAAGACGCTCGCCATCGCTTTGCCAGCCCCAGACAGTGTTTGTTTGAACATCCGCGGCTTCGGCGACTCGAGATGTACCCACTGACGGGATTGATGTTTTGTTTCCCGCGTCAGCGCAGTGGGCCGACGTGTTGTACGCTCAGCATCCTTTTCTCCGTAGTCTTTACACGGTTGGGCATGAGTATCCACCGGCGCGGTGTTTTTTGCGCTACAAAAAAACGATTCACAGAGCGTGATTCGAGCCTGGCGGGAGAAGCGTGTGGGAGTCCATCTGCAGCTGCAAGCCAAAGACGCTGAGCGTTGCAGACAGCTCGGCTGGGGCGGGGACGGGGACCGGAGGCGGAACTACGCTACCGCCGGTGTCTGCCCGCATCTCCGCGCGTGGCCGCGGAGGGGCAGGTTCGTCTGCTTCTCGCGCAGGGGGTAGCGGTGACGTCAGAACGCCGAGCCCTGATTGGCTGATCGCGGTCCCCTATCTGAGCGTCGTCTGCTCCTTTGCAACGTCGTCTGCTCGCAACGTCGTCTGCGTCTGTCTTACCTTTCCTGCCACTTTTGCAAGTGGAGAGGCCAGATTCACGAAACTATCTTACGCCAAAAATATGCGTAAGACAAAACTTAAAAACAAATTCGTATTCACGAACCGAAATTTTCGTAAGTTTTGCGCAGGTTACGACAAAATCCTACGACAGCTCCGAAGCTACGCACTTGTTACGATCAAATCAGCATGGCCGACAGCGTCGCGGTCGCGACGACCAACGGACGTTTATTTTTCTACGTGCGCTTCTCTCGCGTCCCGACTTCAAGCAGCAAGAAAAAAGTAAAAAGTACTTGAACCAGACCACGACGAACAAGAACGCTGGATCCACAAACACCCGGGAAAAGCTCCAATGGCCACGATTCCACCGACACCGACCAAGCGAACTCGGCAGATAGGCCTAGCAGCCACTCCGACTCGGTGACCGCCTGCCCACGACCGGCTGGCGTGCTGAATGGAATGTGCCCGCGCGACCCTTGTGAACCCTTCCCGTATTATACTGTGATCACTGACCTCAATTTTAGATTAAGAGGTCAATCTCTTCCTCTTGTCATCTCCTTGTTTTCCGAGGCAACGGTGACTCTCGCCGGTGAAAAAGCGGTGAATATCCGACAGACGCAAGAAAGGTAAAGGAGCCATCGCTTTGACGAGCAGACGTAAAGCAGACGACGTTAACTGCGCCAACCCGCCGACGCCGTTAAAGAATGAAGAGTCTTGCCGCCCACGAAAGGGGGAAAAAGTATTTGGGAGGGAACTTGCGGACACTAACACGCTCACTCTCGGTTCTTAGCAACAACCTCGGCGTCTCGGGACACCTCGCCAGTGAGTACTTTGACTTCCCTCCTTGATGCGCGTCTGCTAGTTGTTCGACAAAAACAACGAACCGCTCGAGTTATTTCGTCTGCCTTCTCTGAAAGGCGAAGTCGAGCTCGCTCGTAAAGACCTGCACTTGCAAAAGTCGCAGGAAAGGTAAGACAGACGCAGACGACGTTGCAAAGGAGCAGACGACGCTCAGATAGGGGACCGCGACCAGCCAATCAGGGCTCGGCATCCTGACGTCACCGCTACTTCCTTTCTCATGCGCAGAAGACGAAAATGAGCCCACTTGCGAGGCGTATGGCGTTCCTCGCGACTGCAGCTCCTTGGGAACACTATATTATATGAACAACCCTCAGCCTCTTCTTAATGCGCATCTATTTATCACGTGATACTTCGATACCTACCTGGCCCCACACGCAGAACTCTCATATGTGCTGTATCCTATGTTACTACAAAAATACTTAAATATTATTGCCCACCTAATTACTTTTTTGAATCCTATTACGTCTCGTTGTTCATTAACCTTCTTGTGCCACTGATGTTTGTGTAAGACGGGGGCCGAAAGGGACTCGTCAAGCAGCACGATGCAGCTTTTTCCTCGGTCTCCCTCTATCATTTGTTTGATGGTAAAATGAACATTAATATTATTATTAGAATTATACTAATAATAATTAATATTATAAGTAGAAATAACCGCTAGCGCACAGGAATGGCAACGCTGGCAAACTACGTATACTCTGTTAGCCCTCAAGCTGAGACTGCAGCCAAGCTTCTCCACCTTCCTCCGTCATTCAGACACCCGATTCGATTCGCTAGAGTTTACATGGAGATCTCTATTCGGCTTGAAAATCTAAACCAACTTCTTCAAAAGGATCGGATCGGACTCGATTCGATGCGCTCGGCTCGGTGGAATTGAGGCGTTTACATCGGACAATTCGATACGTTAACGCAATTCCGAATGCGCTACTGTCGTATCTATGTAAACGCAGCCCTTATAACCCTTCGCCGAACTTTTTGAGTGAGCCGAATGAAAAAAGCTACTACCCTAAAGAAAAAAATAAAGAAAAAGTAGGATGCGGCGACACTCGTAAATCCCGCAATATCTCGAATCAGTTTTTTTTTTTTTTTCGAGATCTGTTATATTTTTGTTGCGCCTGGAAGCCTGCCTTTTCCAGTAAAGCTTTAGCATGCGCGATCACCATATTGAAGGGGCTCTAATCTGCACGCTGTATTTTGCTTGTTTGTTGCTTTCTGTCCAGGAGGCTGGCTATTCATAGCCTTTCGGCAGGCTAGAGGGACGCTATTGCTACGGCAGGGAAGAAAAGCGATGCATTTTTACGAGGAGGGGACGAGGACATCCAGTAGTTTCAAAGGATATCGTCACGTGATACCTACCAGAAAAAGAAAAGCGGCAATATCCCGATCACAGCCTGCCAAAAACAACTAAAGCTCAACCACTAAAAAAAAAAAAATCATGCAACGCGAATGAAAATTGTTCGAAAGGCATTGTGTCGCAAGGTATGTTGTTTGTTTCCTTATGGTCGTTCCTATTTTAATTTCACGCCGTATTTGTTTCAGCTCCCGCGGGAGTTCGCAAGCTAACTCCCTCACGCCCGACAGTGGATGGAACCGCGAAAGGCATATTGTTACCAGGAGGTGCGGCTAATCTGGTTTAACAAAGCTAATGGGATCATGCTGTTTTATTTCTTTAATATTTACTTTATTTTCACTTTAATATGCCCTGCAGCTCAAAGCAACGAGTACATGACCCATGAAAAAAAAGAACTTCCTGAAAGATAGACCGCTAAAAAAGTAACACTTCAGAAAATGCGCATATCAGCTTTTCGTTTCGGGTATGTTTTGAACTAAACCTACTCTAGGTCGTGCAAAAGTCGATGCAAGAGCTGAAAGCAATTATGCAATTTTCGACATTTTGTAATTTGGTTATTTAAATAACTGCAATACTCTTTTCTTTATTTTTGAAGAAGAAGAAAGTAAAGACATTATAGCTAAACAAAAACTTCCTGTCGTGCTAAAACGTACAGTGCAAAGTGAAGACAAATATGTTTTTTTAATGTCCACACACACAAAAAAAGGGCCACGCAGCACTCGAGCGGACCGTCTCCTTTTCGCACACATTATGTGATGTCCTCCTCACGCGAAAGTACCGGCGTAAAAGCGCTGCGGAGGCGCCGCGAAAAAAAATAATTCTGAAGTGAGAGTTTGTGGTGAAACGGAGAAAAAAATAATTAACGAATTTTATAAAAAAACATTTCACTTCAAAGCGGAATTTCAATTAAGTGATGAGGCTACGCGCTTTCGTGCCCATTTCAACGAAGTTGGGACAACGACGCATTGAGTCTTGTTAATACATAAGTGGAGCAGCATGTTTATGTTAGAAACATCGTGTGTAATCGCTGCGCACTACCTGCCAAAAGAAGATATTTATTTGAGCACAGTCTCAACCATGCTCCGTCCAGTGCGCTGCGAATACAACAACACCGGTCGTAGAAGAAGTGATCAGAAAATGTCGTGCCGTTGATCTACGATTTTGAATATCTAGTAAAATGTTTAATCAACCAATAATTGCGACCTGCCCGGTCACCGAACACCGAAGAAAAAGCTCACCGGAGGAAGCTCCACCGGAGAAAAGCTCATCGCGATGATGGCGGATGCGAAGAAGAGCCCACCGGCCATTGAGCGTATATAAAGAAAATCTCGCCGATTTTCTTCTTCTTTACATATGGAGGTTGTTGGATCATGCGTAACAAATATCAATTTATTATCATTACAATTCTTCAGCCTTTGGTAACAAAAGAAAATGTCACTTTTGCATTATTTTGTTAAGACAGTAATGGTTACATTGCCCCCAACTTAATTTATTACGGGCTAGTGTTCTGTGTGGCTTACTCTTCTAGGCACCGAAAGCATAACTATGAAAGCTTTATAAACTTGAAGAACAGGAAAAAGTTCGAAAGCTTAATAATGTTTGCCTCAAACCTAAAAAGCAAAACTGTAAAATGCCGAAAATCCGAGAGTGCATGCGGAACAACCCGGTGCCTGAAATTATCTTTGAAACTTTTCTTAACATTTGACAGGCTCCTGGCAGAAGCACTGGCGAGAGACTGGCAGAACAAGCGCATAATTCATTTCTCTCTTAATGGATGCGTTCCGTCTATGTGTGCGTACTGATTCCGTGTCTCATGTTTGCGCACTGATTCCTTTTTTTCCCCCTTTTACTCGTTCATAAGTTCATGGGGCATTATGATGGGCGGAAAAACAGTTAAATAAATTGAATAAGGGCAGTTGTGCTTCGACAAAAATCTTTCATTCAAATCTTGCGTCACCTTCTTCGCCAAACGTGCTTCGGCGATGGGGTCATGGAAATCGGGGATGAAACGTTGAAATGGACATATCGCCCAAAAGGTGTGGCGGGTTATGGCCCAGTATAATGATGTGCGTCCCTGAAAAGTATGTTTTTCTTTGAATATAATAGGTGATTTGTGGATTGATTTCCAAAACTTGGAATTATTAAAATGTCAAACGTCGAAATGCTGAATGATTGAAATGTCCCCAAGGTAACCACCGAAGAATGAAGTCACCACATTTATGCCGAAGCGTCGGAGGACAGCAATGTTTACCTTCTACTGGTTTTTGAAACATTATTTTACGAGGGGCAACTGGGAGGGAGCGCTGAAATAGTTGGTTCAACGATGTCTGCTTTGTGGAATTAGAAAGTAGTAAGAAATTTAGCAGGACACACATGTCTCTGCACGTATTTAGTGGGGCAGCAGGATATATTCTGTGATTCCAACTAAAATTAGTGGAAACTTCGCATGAAACCCTTCACCTGCCGTTGGGGTTCAGCTGCATCTTATTGAGAAGATTCTAACTCAAACTGTATCACAAAAAACTGAAACTTCACGTGAATTTTACCACACTGCCATTGGGGACTGAATGCTAAAGTTAGAGAACGTGACGTTTATTTGAAAACAAAATATATAAGTAAGCAGTGTGAAATTTTTTCATAAAGTATAAGATGATCGACGTCCGCACAAGCCTAAATACTAGTAAATTATCTAAATGTCGCACACCCAAGTAAGGTTCGACTCACACTAAGTTTATCAATAGGCTCGACCGTGTCATGTGTTGAAACAGATAAAGTTACATTGGCAAAATGATTGGACTGAATTACCAGTGAAGTCTAACGCACGTCATTTTTACCAAAATCCGACCGGTCGAGTGCTCTCCAGTACAGATTTCCCTAATTGCCACTGCGCACCTTCAACACACTTTGCCGAGCAACACATATTTAGGTTTACGCTCGAGGTCTTTACTCAACATGTACTCCAGGCAGCACAGACACGTTGAAAAGACGTCGAAAGAACGTCGATGACGTCAGGAACCACATGTCGAAAGAACGTCGAAAGTCTGAACGTCAGGTCCCTTCGACGTAATATGGAAAGGCTAATGTCTGGAAAAAAGCGTGGATTTTACGTCGACATAACGTCCCACTTAACGACCTTAGAACGTCGAGTGCACGTCTGAATTGGACGGGAAGTCAAGTGATAACGTTATATCAACATTGACACAATGTCCCATTTAACGACCATAAAACGTCGAGTATACGTCTAAACTGAACGGGATGTCAATTGAGAACGTCATATTAACGATAACATAACGTCCCATTTAACGACATAAAATGTCGAGCGCACGTCTGTGATAACGTTATGTCAACGTTGAAATAACGTCCCATTTAACGACCATAAAACGTCGAGCATACGTCTAGACTGAACGGGATGTCAATTGATAACGGTCTCGACCTGGGTCACCGTGGAACAATGGAGTCAACCGGATCTGGCTTCGTTGCTCGAAGGTATGTTCGCGAAAGCATGTATATTCGGACGGAATAGACCATTTGCTAAATCCTCCAAGCGCCCCGGCCCGCACTCCAGGAATCATGGGAACGGTGTTCCTTCAGCTCCCTAGTGATCGGTAATTTCGACCACTTCCATGGTTACACAGTTTTGGGTGTAATTCGGAGTCACCCTAAACAAGCGTCCTATAGTGCCCAAGGACCTGTCATATCACTTTTAAGATTTCTCGTCAATGACAGCGTTTTCGATACTGTGCATGCTGTCCACCCTTCAACCTGGCTCAGCTGCAGAAATCTCTTACATTATTATCATTCTCTTACAGCTTCAAAGACGCTGATATTAAGTTAGAAACGCTAAAAATGCTATAAACAGCCCCGCTGACTCCGAGCTAAATCCTGGTTTTTGTTGTTGTGAATTCTCGGCTTTTTAAGCAATTCCTGCTAAAACAACAATCACGAGAATGATAATATTGTAAGAGATTTCTGCAGCTCAGCCAGGTTGAAAGGTGGATTGCATGCACAGTATCAAAAATGCTGACATTGACGAGAAATTTTAAAAGTGATATGACAGCACCTTGGGCTCTATAAGGCGCTTGTTCAGGGTGATCAAGGTGTTCGCTCAGACATTGTTGGGACGTCTCGCGCTCAACGTTCAAAGAACCTCCCGAGAAAAACGTAGAACTGACGTCTAATAATGTCAATGACGTCAAGGTGTTGCTCAGGACATTGTTGGAACGTCTCGCGCTCAACGTTCAAAGAACTTCCCGGAGAAAACGTAGAACTGACGTCGAATAATGTCGATGACGTCAAGGTGTTGCTCAGGACATTGTTGGGACGTCTCGTGCTCAACGTTCAAATAACTTCCCGGAGAAAACGTAGAACTGACGTCGATTAATGTCGAAGACGTCAAGGTGTTGCTCAGGACATTGTTGTGACGTCTCGTGCTCGACGTTCAAAGAACTTCTCATACAAGACGTCGAACAGACGTCGATTACTGTTGAAGACGTCGAGGTGAAGCTTATGACGTTGTCACTACGTCGCGTGTTTGACGTTGTCGGAACCTCTCATGTGGACGTACCAATGACGTCGATAAAAAGTTTGTTAAGGACTTCGACGTCGCCGCAACGTCTAGGACCTTATTTCGACGTCATCTCGACGTCTTGTGCT
>JAZHYW010027374.1:0-14817 GCA_037355805.1 Ixodes ricinus | reverse complement strand
TAATGTCAAGGTCTATTGCGAAAACAATATCATAAAGGCACCATGCGAAGCGTCCTTCAGTGGTAATATCGCTGCGAGGTAATTTTTCGTGTTTGACAAAAGGACTGTGGCAATGCCGTCAAGCACGCTCCCTCACAGCCTTGTGGAAACATATATATGGGCCGATGAGGAAAGTCGAACACTGGTGTGTCTGAGCATCCAAGCGTAGCTGGTTTATTTGTTCATAATATAATTATTTTCAGCTACCATAACGTATGTAAGTGTGTAGTGCACGTATGAAACTACACAGATATTACTTAGGTACAACCCATAACAACTGAAGCTCCCGTATCGTTTGTAAGTGAAACGGGTAGTGTTTTAGCCCTTTGTTTTATTTTGTGATTTCATCGTGATTTCAAAGACAAGCTGTTCCGGCACTCTTACGATGGACCAATTTTACAGTAGTAACTGGCAACCTCAAAAAATCTCAGCGCATGGCGTATTCTGTCCATGCTACATGCATCGAAATTGCTTTCGAACGTTTTTATTCGCGAATGTCGCAGCGTCATTGGCAATGGAGCCATCATATAAGAGGCCCGCAAGATTCTACACGCCCTGCTTTCCTAAAGTTGTCGGTCAATGCACGCCAACGAAGGGCAAGCACTGATTGGAAACATTCGGAATACACACAGCTAGGTTTTTATTTTTTCGCTAGTGGGCGTCATTATTTAGCGGTCAGAGAACTTTTGTTGGCGAACAAACACTACTTCTCAAGATTCCTCGGGTATCTGCATCAGAGGAACTCCGGTTGTCGTGCAGCCACGTTTCAAAAAAGTGCCAGGCCCAGCCCACCGTGCATGCAAGATGGCTTTTCCTGTTTGGGCGCCAGTTCGGCACCCATGGGCACGCCGTAGCAATGCTCGCCTGTCAGATGATCTAATTCTGCACACGCCAGCAGCATGGATGGCGATCGCCCAGAGGCTGTGCCTGCAAACGTCATTAGGAAGTAGTATTCAGAAATCCTCATCAGCAGGAAATGTGGGTAAAACGACGTATCGTCTGTTGGGAACAGTTCTGATGGCGCAAAAAGGAATCCGGCAAAAGCTCGCCGTCAGCACGCTCTTGACCACGGAGCACACAGCTATGGCCGCCAATGTCTGGCAACCCCTATGATCTTCGCTTGGCGTCTTTGTATCTGATACACGAATACTCGACTCTGCAGCTACAGCGCGGCTACGCGTGGTTCAACCAAAGAGTCGTCGACTCACTCTAAGAATAAAAGAAAAAAAGGCGGCAGGATCCTCCCACCGCGGAGGAAAACGAAACTAAAGAGGGCCACGCTTGACCGCGATCTGGCCACTCTCTGGGATGAGGGGCTCTGTAGAAGAAGGCCGATGGACATTGACAAACGAGCCATCCATGTTGTCTACAGAGACGCGCACAAGAGGAAGCCATGGATTGGAACACATGGCGAGCTGGCGTTTTACGGCTTGGCTCCTAATCAAGAACAGACTCGGAAGAAAAAAACGGGGGCGAGGAGATGGCGAACCTAATGGGCAGCCTGGACTGCAGCAGTGGCGCTTATACTCTCGCCTCCGGCACGTCCCGAGCTGCTAGCTTCGCTTAGCGTCATTCCCTTTAGTGCGTGTAACGTCTAGGCTACGTGGCATTTTCGCTTCGCGTGAAATCTTCTATGAGCCGTTTTCGAGCCTCGTTTCTGCAAGATAAATTGGGCCGAAGCGCTTTCTCGTCACTGTTTCGTAACCTAAACCAACAAGTCGTATCCGTGCATCCTCAGTTTTCCTTGCCTGATATGTGCTAGAATGATTTTTTGGTGAAATTATAGCCTCCCAGATGAAGTCATGAAGCGTTTCAATCTTAGCCCCTGAAAGGAGGCCTGAGATGTCAGCCGTCTGGACCCGGTCGTGCCTCTACACCTGTCACGTGACTTAGCTAGTGTAAGATCCAGGCGGATGGAAGTTACGTGGTGCCTTAGCGTTGTGAATAGGGGGTAAGAGCTCGCATATTTGACTAGCAGTCGGAAAAGAAAAAGGAAAAAAAAGTGCACGATATGTAGTTTTGGTTTCGACGCCGAAACTTTAAAACACGAGTTGGAAACTGCTCTTTGTGGTAAGCTCTTGGTAAAATTAGGATGACGCAAGGTCACGTCGGGATTAGCGAGCAACTTAAAATTTGCGGAAACAAGCATGCGAACGAGAACAAACACATGTTTGTTGTAATATATATAAGAACAGTATCTCTATTAGGCGAACGTGTCTCTGTATATAAGCGCGCAAAGCAAACTCTCGGACGCTCTTTTTTTTGTTATACGAAACGTCTCGTCACGTTTTGAACCCAGACAGACATACACTAATACGTGTTTTGCGCGTGTCTCTGCGTAAGTGCGCGTTCTAATGTAACGACGCACTCAGATATCTCGTCACGTTTTGAACCCAAACAAACACACACTTATACTTTTTTTTTCTGCGTGTCTGTGCGTAAGCGCGCGTTCTAATATAACGACGCACCGAAACAAGACACACGGGATGGTTACGGCACGCGGCATTTTTACCACCGCGCGCTCGCCGGTTGTTCGAAACGGGTCAGGCCGCTCGCCAACTTCTTTCCAACTTATTTTTGGCGCGCGATGGCCGCACTCCGAAAGTGTGCGCGAAGGCGCGAGAACGGAATCTATCGACCCGTAATCGCGGTACGTACAACGAACGCGCGGTGAATTTTCGACGAGCTTCGATCGATGTGGTTGGCACTTTCTTGAGAGGTCGAACGGTTCGACGGCGATGTTTCCCATTTTTAGGGCGAAGCTCCTTAAGGCGTGGGTCTGTCCCTCCTAGTTGTGGGTATGTAGCCACTTCGAGGTTTAGTTTATGAATGGCTCAAGAGATGGCGTGTTCCGGAATTAACTTTATGTAGAGATGACAGATGGCGCTCGCTCTTGGCGCTGCTCGTAGTTTAGCTGGATGGAGGCAGTAGACAAGGCTGCGGAGCGGAGAGCGCGCAAGGCGGCGGCAGCGCGCGCTCGCAGACAGAATCCAGCCGTGCGAGAGCGAGAGGCCGAAGCATGTCGTCAGGCTGCGCGTCGACGCCGCCAAGATCCGGCCGTGCGAGAGCGGGAAGCCGAATCGCGTCGTCAGTCTGCTCGGCGACGCCGCCAAGATCCGGCCGTACGAGAGTGGGAAGCCGAAGCGGCACGGCAGCGTCGCCAAGATCCGGCCGTACGAGAGCGGGAAGCCGAAGCGGCACGGCAGCGGCGCCAAGAGGATCTGCAGAACGTCAGGGAACGGGAAGCGGCAAGAAAGCGCGCGTATCGGCAGGCAGACCCCGATGCAGCGAGAGCTCGTGAGGCGTCTGCAAAACGCATCAGGCGAGCTCAGCCCGAAGGTGCCGACGCGCGGTTTAAGCGAGACTTTCTAGACGTTTCGTTCGGCCATAGCTGTGGTGTGTGTGATAGATTGTGGTTCTCAAACAGTCTAGTCACAATATCTTCCATAAAGAACGACCAGGCTCGCGCCAATGCCATCGCCGTGCTGCAGCGCGAGTTCCCTGCCAGCAGCGGTGAGTACAAGATTTGCTATAGCTGCAAGGATTCGCTAGTGGCGGGAAAGGTGCCTCCAATGAGCGTATCTTACGGCTACACGTACCCACCCAAACCGGATCACTTACCTCCTCTGAACCTTGTGGAAGAACGACTGATCGCTCCTCGTTTGCCGTTCATGAGCATAAGGCGGTTGACGCACGGTAATGGACAGTATGGCATCAAGGGGCAAGTGGTTAACGTTCCGATAAACGTCCCCACCACGGTGCAAACGGAAGAATCGCTGGTTTACCGACGATTCACTCCGGAGCTTCGCCCACTCATCATCATTCACCACGTGGATATGCTGTGACTGATTTTTTTCCCCGAGCCAGCGACGAGCCAAGAAAACCCTTCCTCGTTTTCGTGATCAACGCGGTCGGAATCACTGACAGCCGGCGAAATACGGGGCGGGGCGTAGAGGGTCCGCAGCGCGCCCCTCGCTTTCTTAAGTTGTCGATGAAACATAGGCATCGAATTCGACGAGCCGGTCGCGTTCGTGTACCTGGACACGATTTGAAAAGCGATGCCGTGTCCCGCCTTTAAGGTTGGACCGCAGGCAGCGCTACGAGCCATCTCCAGCAAATCCCGGCGCTGAGATCGCAACCACGTGACCGTCCGGCTGGGCGGAGCGGGAGGTCAGGTGGTCATGCGCTCGCTGTACCGGATTGGCTGGGAAATGGTTTTGTAGCGTCGCCTTCGATCCGTCTTAGGGGTGGCACGGAGTGCAGGAGACGATGCTAGGTAATTACACAAATTGGTCTCTAGTGCGTGCACCGCCATTCTTTCGGGGGAGGAGAAGGAAATCATCGAAAGAGTGAGAGAGAAAGAAATAAGAAAGAAAAAAGACGATAGGACCGAAACGAAAACGCTTTCGCAGTCTCTGCCGAAAAACAACAACAAAACAAAACAACAAAAACACACGAAGCCTAAAACAGGACAAACGAACGCAACAGAATGAAAAGTGGCGGAGCGAATGAGCAGCCAATCTAAATGCAGGGTTACCCGGATGTGCGGGTTCGTTCGTTGCTTGCTTGCTTGCTTGCTTGCTGTGGCGGCTGCTGCCGAACAACACGCGGCGTGTTTGCTAAAGTATGCTAAAAGCGCGTGCGCCCTCTGTCCGAAGGAGTTCGTCCCCTCGCGGTCCGCCGACCGGCGGAGCTGTGACTAACGCAATTAAAGCGCCGCCGCCGTAAAACCCCGGCGCTTGAAACGTTGCCAAACGCCGCGAGAGGAATTTTTGCGCTTTCGAGATGCCTTTGGATGCCTGGGTTTACCTCAGTCCGCTATGTTGTTGTGCACGGAGCTTGCGCGGCTAGGGGTTCCTGACGTCATTTTTTTTTTTGCCACTTTTTATTTTCTATTCCGCCAGCCGTGGTGTTCCGGTATGTTTGTTGCTCGGTTGGTACGTTATGTTACAGTGGGGGGAAGAGTCGAGATTTATGCGATGACGGAAACGTATCTTTTGCAACGCAACACGCGTATGCATTGCCGCAAAACCCGGAACCATGGCGGACCTTGGCGTCGGCGCTGGGATTTACCTAAACATAAAATAAAAAGCGAAACGAGAATTATCTCCAACGCCACTGCGTCGTCCGTGTTGTTACACGTCAACGGATACGGCAGCTATACATTACCGGTATATCAATCCTCGGAGTGGTTGAACGATTTAACGCGCCCCTCCCCTCTTTCTTTTATATTCTGTAACATCTATAGCGTTGACAGGATTTCGATTTCACGGGTGAAGGGCGGTCTAAGCCAAAGTGGGATGCGGGTGCTAGGGCCAGAACGCGGATATTTGTTTTATAATTTTCGGGGCATGTTGAGACTCGAAAATGCAGGCGGTTGTGTTTAAATGCAACCAAAAAACTGCGCAAAAAAAAAAAGTATGTTTTTTGTTGGTTTTATGTTTATGAAAAACGAAGACGATCACGTAGCGTCTTCAAGCGAACTATTTGGACATCTCTCGATGACGTTACACTCTTCGTGGCGCCGGTGCATCTACTTGTAGAGCCAATCGCAGTGATCTATACGGGGCATGACGTGAGCGTGAAAACCTCGTGCTCGGTGTCGCATCCCAGGCTTCCCTTTTACGTACGCACTCCGAAAAGTTGACAAGGCGGTGGAAGCTACGTGCTGGTCGGACCAGTATAGACCCTCGGTCTTGCGCACCACGTGATCACACGTCCTGTGTGTCACGCTTCGTGGAACGCCATCACATGAGCAATTGGTCCCGAGCTCGACGTCAGGCGTCCTTCGACGCGTTGATTGGACACGAAGACCAGCCGAATGCCAGAACAGCGCTCGAGTCCAATCTGTGCGTGCGCTTGATCAAGCTGTGATCACGTCCGAATGCTAGTGCGCGGGCTTTACATGTTCTAGATGCTGTTGGCCCGTGTGCCCGGTGTTGGAGTGGTACCAGTTAGGTTCTAGGAGGCATCAAACTTTAGAAAGCCCTCGCGGTCCCGCGGCGGACCCACCGTGTGGAACCACTTGCAGCCCGGGCGAAGAGCCAACCTCAGGGACGCTTGAGATTTGACCTTGCTTCCTGGATTCTAGGTCGAGGTGACGCCGAGAACGTCATCCCCAGACGTCCAGGCACCGCTTATGAGCACGCACAAACGCACACACGAGTTAATCGTTTTGTTTACTCCAAAACGACACGAACGCCCGGAGGATACGGTCCCCCTCCTTAATCGGGACGGAAAGGACCTTGGATGCCGATAACCGGGCAGTTCTCGTTCACGGCTTATCTCCCTCTTGCGGCTTAGCAGGGATCACCGTGGCCGTTGTTTCCTGCTTGGCGCCTCGAGGAGATCGCCTTGCCTTTTCCGCACCTTACTTGAGCCGGCATCGCCGACAGCTTGTCTGGCTCTTTTGTCGACGGTACGGATGTTCACCCTGGCAGCGTCGCAGATAATCCTCGCTCGAGGTTGTCAAAGAAAGGGGTGGCCTCGGGAATGTTGGAGAAGGGGTGGCGTTCCGCGTCCAGGTGCTTCCACGAAGGTCGTTCGTTACAGCTCCTCCACGCAAAGGCAGATCTCGGAAGGGGAGGAGTATCAGCTGCTTTCCTGGAGAGATCAGCTTCGAGATCGTCGTGAGCAGCCAACACAACAACAGAAACACGAACCGCTACAACCAAATCCAGCGAGCGACAACACCCTCTCCCCAACCGCCAGGCCTTTTTCTGCGGCAATAAACCTATCACTTTTTATGTCATTGACACCACCAAGAAAAGCCCGCCATAGGGCAACATTGCACAAAGCGAAATTGCTGACACGTGTGAAGATTACAAAAAGTAAAAGAAAATTCAATGCAACTCTTAAATTTTGGCCCAACTTGTAAGGCAAAATCCAGAACCAATAATCTCAAAAGGACCTGCTAAGTCCGTCTACGTTGGAGTTAGCCGCCCCTTCTTGTACTTAACCGTAAAGGTTAATTCTTGCAAAGCCAAACTCCACCGCAGAAGTCGGGCATTCTTTGTCGACATTTGAGTTAGCCAAGTCAAGGGGCAGTGGTCGGTGACGAAAACGAACGGAGCTCCGTACAGGTAACATGAGAGCTTTTGAGTTGCCCAAATTAAGCCGGCGCATTCCTTTTCCGACGCACTGTAAGCCTCCTCTCGGCTGCTGAGTTTTCGGCTGGCGTACAGCACGGGGTGCTCCTCTCCCTCATCATCCTCCTGACATAAAATAACCCCCAAGCCGCGATTGCTCGCATCGCACTGCACTATAAACGAGCGACTATAATCCGGAGCCCGAAGTATGGGGGAACAGCAGAGGGAATTTTTCAACCCCTGGAAGGCCTGTTCTTTTTTGTCGTCCCACTGAATCTTATCGGGTTCGGTCTTCCGCAGCGCATCTGTTAGGGGGCTAGCCTTTTCTGAGTACTGAGGGATATAGCGTTGGTAATACCCCGTCAGCCCCAAGAAAGCCCTTATGCCAGTTTTTTTCTCCGGTCGCGGGAAGTCTCTAACGGCCTCGACTTTGAGTTCGTCGGGTCTTCTCAGCCCCTGACCCACGATATGGCCGAGGTACCTAACCTCACCTCTCGCCAGCTGACACTTACTTGGTTTCGCAGTTAGACCCGCGCTCCTCAACCTTTCAAATACGTCAGCAAGGTGGTTGATGTGATCTGCCCAAGTTGGTGAAAAAATGGCGATGTCGTCCAGATACGGAAGCGCGTAGCTTTCAGCCCCACGCAAAATTCTGTCCATCATTCGCGAGAAACAGAATGGAGCGTTTTTTAGGCCGAAGCTCAAAACTAACGGGCGGAATGTGCCCGCGGGGGTTACGAAGGCTGCGTAATGGCTGGCTCTTTCTGTCATCGGGACCTGCCAGTATCCGCGCACTAGGTCTAACGTCGAGACATATCTAGCCCCACTAACCGTCTCAACTCTTTCCTCTACGTTGGGAATCGGGTAAGCCTGGTCTCTGGTGATTGTATTGAGCTTGCGATAATCAATGCATGGTCGGGGGTCCCTTCCCGCCGCCTCTACGATGATCATAGGAGAAGAGTATTCACTCTCACACGGAACGATTACTCCTAAGTGCAGCATGCGCTCCACCTCGTCTTTTAATATAGCCTGTTGCCTTGGTGACATGCGATAGGGACGGGATCGTACCGCGACGTTTGATGTTAGCTCAATGTCGTGCGTGGCAAGGGAGGTTCGTCCGGGTGACATTGAGAACAAGTTCTCGTACTTTTCCAGAAGAGCTCTCAATTCAGCCCGCTGTGATACCGAAAGATCCTCCGAACGAACCGCCTGAGCCATGACTTCATCTACTCCAACCGGCGCTCCAGCCTCCCAGAGTAGCGGAACATCAGTCTGTACTTCCTCTGGGGCGTTTAGTGTTAAGTTCACCACTTCCGTTTCGCTCACGTAACGTTTCATCAGATTGCAGTGATAGATTCGTATTTCCTTTCTCTTGCCTCTGGTTTCGATGGCATAGTTAGTGTCCGACAGCTTTTGAGTGACTTTGAAAGGTCCCTCCCACTGCACCTGTAGCTTATTTTGGCGTGAGGGACGAAGCAAGAGGACTTGATCGCCCACACGGTACTCCCGGACACGGGCGTTTCGGTCGTAATACCGTTTCGCTCTGATCTGGGCCTCGCGCATATTAACCTCCGCCATCTCTCCCGTGCTTCGGAATCGCTCTAGCAGATCAAGAATGTACTCCACCACGCTCGGATCGGATCCCTTGGTCTCCCAAGTTTCGCGGAGCAGCCGCAGTGGAGTCCGCAAACACCGACCATACACTAGTTCGGCCGGGCTGAAGCCGGTTGCCTCGTGAGTCACGGAGCGCAGCGCGAACAACATTGCCGGCAGGCAGGCGTCCCATTCGTTCCCACTCTCATAGGTTAGCGCCCTCAGGACCCGTTTCATAACTGAGTGACACCTCTCAACACTGTTTGACTGCGGGTGATACACCGAACTATGTATAACCTTTATACCGCACTTCTCGAGGAAGCCTGTAGTCAAAGCGCTTGTGAAAACGCTCCCTTGGTCGCTCTGGACCTCTTGGGGAAGCCTACCCTGGCGAAGATTGACAAAAGTGCGTTCACCACCTCCACCGAACTCTGTTCCTTCATCGGGACCGCCTCCGGGAACTTGGTAGCCGCGCACATGACCGTTAGAGCATAGCGGTACCCAGCCTTAGTTGCCGGAAGAGGACCCACCACATCAATGACCACTCGCCTGAATGGCTCCGAGATTATGGGCACGAGTCTCAGGGGCGCTTTGCATTTTTCATTGGGTTTGCCCACCCTCTGACAGACATCGCATGCCCGCACCTGAGACTCGGCATCTCGGAAGCATCCCGGCCAGTAGAATTCCGTGAGGAGCCGATCTTTCGTCTTTTTGTTGCCCAAGTGACCGGACCACCCCGCTCCATGGCACAGACGCAACACATCCGCTCGATACTTCTCCGGCACTACCAGCTGATCAAACGTGCGACCCGACCGATCTCGGTAGTGTCGGTACAGCACCCCATCTCGGACAGGAAATGTAACGTTTTTCCTGGCCACGCCCTCCTTGGAGGTTTCCCAAATCTTATCTAGACTAGGATCAGCCCTTTGCTCCTTGATGAGAACTTCCTTCGTTACTGACACGAGTTTCTCAAAGTTTCCCGACGTCGGGGGCAATATTAACTCGTCCCTTTCTGTTAGTTGTTCCTGGCGAGTTTCTTTTTCGACCGCGACGTTTTCCTCACTCCCCCGGTCTTTCTCTGCTTCCCCGGAACTGGATTGCTCCGATACCCCCGTCGGCGGATCCTTCGGTTTCCCTGGGCTAGCCTTGTCATAACTGAGCCGCGTGGAAATCTCGCGAGCTTTAGCCCTCGTGAGCGCTTGAACGAGTCCCTCCCCGAGGCTCTTGCCCTGTTCTTTCAGAATCCTGTCAGTTCGGTTCGAAAATAAATAGGGGTACTGTGGCGGCAGTTTGTCTGAAACAGCCGCCTCAGTACGCACCTCTCCGAATGGTCCCGAAATCAGAACATCGGCCACAGGGAGACACACGCTCCCCTCGTCCAGCACCGACTTGATCCAGCTACACTTCCCGTTGTAATGGGTCTCGGTAACGTACGACGGGTGAATTAGGTCAATGGTAGCCCCACTGTCGCGCAACACGCGGCACGACTTTCCGTTCACTGTCATGTCGAAAAGATACGGACCCAGGAGCTCGTCATTCTCCTCGCACTTACTCGCGAAGGCGAAAACCACCTTCGGTTTTTGACATCCCGCGGCAATGTGCCCAGTTTCGTGGCAATTGAAGCACCTTATCGGCCTCCTAGCCTCAAAGGGTTTCTTCTTTTGCCGACTGTCTGGCCCGTTGCCGCGGGAGGTCGTGGAGATACTCTCCTCCTTGTCTTCCTCCTTTCGCGACTCTGGTCTTTTCCAGCCCCCTTTTCTCCGCTCATCCCCGCTTTCCTTCTCAAAGGCTCTCCTCATTCCCTCTTTTCCGCCTCGACGGGAACTGTACTCATCCGCAAGGTCTGCGGCTCGATAAACAGAGTCTACTCCTGACTTATCTTGAATCCAGGTTCGCATGCTTTCAGGGAGAGTCTTATAGAACTGTTCGAGCGCGACCGTCTCCAGTATTTTCTCCTTGTCGTCATACGACTCGGCGACCTTCATCCACTCGACAAGGTACGACCGAAGTTCGTATGCGAACTCCGCATAACTGGCTTCCGACTTTTTGGTCACGCCCCTGAACTTCTGTCTGAACGCTTCTGCCGACAACCGGTACTTCTTGAGCAGGCAGCTCTTCACGCGATCATAGTCGTCTGAGTCGTCCGCGGATAACCTCGCGATTACCCCGGCTGCCTCGCATGGCAGAACACTCAGCAACCTTCTGGCCCAAGAGTCCCGATTGAAACGGGCCCTCTCGCAAGCTCTCTCAAAGTTTACCAGGTAGAGGCCCATATCTTGTCCCACCTTGAAAGCCTGAATAAGCTTCGTCATGTCATAGAGACTTCGGGTGCCTTCTACCTCCGTTTCCCGTCCTCCGCTCGTTTTCCTTAGCTCGACCTCGAGACGAAGTTTTTCTAATTCTAACTCCTTAAATTTTGCTTCGTCTCCTTTTTTTGTTTTGATTTTTTCCCACATCTCTTCGATTTCCTCGTTGTCAAGATTTTCGTCCTGGATAGCCTTAACAAGCTCCGTTTTTTTCATTGATGTGTTAGCGTCTACCCCGAGCTCCTCACACAAGTCGAGCAACTGACACTTTAGCAAACGCTGCAGATCCATGTCTGTGACCTATCTGGGTGGCAAAACTCTGCACTACCGACAAACAACAACTTTAAACAAAAAATGCCTTTTCGGTAGTTCCTTACGCCCCTGCAAAATACACCTCGATTTTACAGGCCTGGCGACAGAGAAAAGATGCCGTCACTCACCAGACTCGGCTCACGGCCCATGAGATCCGTTGTTGCTGCCGCTCAATGGTCGTAGCTGTCGATCCCACCGTCCGCCATCCAGTTGTAAAGACTCGGGGCTTGTCCAAGTAGTCGATCTCCGCTGGAGCCATGCGTCGCCCAGGACATCGGGCAGAGTTGGTAGCGAGCCAGGGTGTCTCGTCTCAAACTGTTTATTTACATACTATGTACAGTCTGCCGTTCGGCATGAGAACAACATGAGAACACACAGAGAGCGCGTAAAACCGCTCTTTTTATAAGGTCCCCTTTCCCTACGTCCCTAGGCCAGGACGTCGTTCCCCAAAATCAGGCTCCGCCCACTAGCACGCACATACACACACAGAGGATAATTGCTCCGCCGGTTCCTCAAGGCTTGTAGTGGCAGCCGTCTCCTCAGGGACGCTTGAGATTTGACCTTGCTTCCTGGATTCTAGGTCGAGGTGACGCCGAGAACGTCATCCCCAGACGTCCAGGCACCGCTTATGAGCACGCACAAACGCACACACGAGTTAATCGTTTTGTTTACTCCAAAACGACACGAACGCCCGGAGGATACGGTCCCCCTCCTTAATCGGGACGGAAAGGACCTTGGATGCCGATAACCGGGCAGTTCTCGTTCACGGCTTATCTCCCTCTTGCGGCTTAGCAGGGATCACCGTGGCCGTTGTTTCCTGCTTGGCGCCTCGAGGAGATCGCCTTGCCTTTTCCGCACCTTACTTGAGCCGGCATCGCCGACAGCTTGTCTGGCTCTTTTGTCGACGGTACGGATGTTCACCCTGGCAGCGTCGCAGATAATCCTCGCTCGAGGTTGTCAAAGAAAGGGGTGGCCTCGGGAATGTTGGAGAAGGGGTGGCGTTCCGCGTCCAGGTGCTTCCACGAAGGTGTTCCGCCACAATACCACTTGCAGCTTAAGTAGCCCTTCCGGCAGCCAGAGAAGTAACACCTGCAAACAAAGCAGCACCCTCGTAAACCACATGGAACTTTGCAATCGAGCCGGTACCACAGGCAATTAAAGTGCGACAACTTGAAGCACCACCTCATATTTTCGCATTTAGGGTTGGAAGCACCCGCACATCGCAACGTCGGTAATTTACGGCTCGATAGCTACGTTCTGCTACATCAACGCAACTTGATTTCGTCGAATAGGACAAGCACGACACGCAGACGGCAGTAGCGCCTCGGCCTTCGCGTTAAGCCAATCTCAGCCCCATTACCACCTTCAACTCGCACCGGAGGTGAGGGACAGAACCCGCAACGTTAACTCCCCCACTAATCGCTTCGTGGGCCGAATTCCACGAAGCCGGGCCACACCTGTACCATCTAACGACGTGGGATCGCGGGTGCGCCCGCAGAACCATTTACGACGTGCCCGCGGCCGCAATATGGATGCACCACGCCTTGTTGACTGATAATAGGGCGTGCATATAGAGCTGCACCGTCTCCCGCGCATATAAAAAGACCGGAGTGCGGCACTGGAGCGACCCTCGAAACCGATAATTAAAATGGGTCCGAACAGGGTCGTTACGCCTCATGTATACGGAACGGGGGGACAGCGATGAAGACGCCAAGTGATATCTAGGGGTGTGTCGATCGTCACCACTGAAAGGCACTTCTTTTCCTTCCGACCGGTGCTACTGTGGGGCAGATATTTAAGACCTTCACCCGCTTCTTGACGCGCTGCGCGTAAGAAGCGGATGCTTGCGATATGACCCGTAATATTTTTGCTCTAAATGACTCGGTAGTTTTCTTCGTTTTGCTCCCTCGCACTCTGAGTCCGCGAACGCAGACGACGTCGCGTCTTCATAGCGTTTTCGGGATCACTGGCTAAAGCAATGGCGCTCAGAATGCGCGGGATCAGCGTTTACGGCGCATTCGCTGTGAGTGATTGGTTTAGCCGGTGGTATCGAGTCTGCCAAAACGACGAGCGCCATGACGATGCACGTCCGGGCGCTGTTTGATCGACTCCATCGCACCCTGTACACCAACACGGTGTTTACAGACACGCCGTGTTGCACCAACTACGGTGTTTGTCGGCACCGTGTTTACAACCGAGCTGTCGGGAGGGCGAAGCTGTCTGCGCATGCGCAGGACCGGACAGCAGCGCCACCGCAGTGGTGTGACGTCAGTGAGTTCGGTCGATCTCATAGCGCCGGCTGCGGTCAGACTTGGAGTGAAACGGAACACATATATATATATATATATATATATATATATATATATATATATATATTCTACAATTCCTTATACACGTTAAAGTAACGACACAATGCAGTCTTAGAAACGTAACGGAAACGCGTTTCTTTCGAACCACTAGGAACTTGTAACGGGAATCTTGTTCAAGGTCTAGGAGGAACGACGAACGAGCTGTTCCCGGTTTTTGGAGGAACGCGTATACAAAAGCGCTCGAAATGGATCCCTGTCAGCCCATTCGTCCTCCGCAAGGCGCCTGATATATAAGACCGCTTCGCTACTTCCACGGCGGCTGCCCGTGCTCGACGGTGTAGCCCCACTGAGAGTCTCGAATCGGAACTGATTAAAAGCACGGCAATCGTCCGGGGATTATCTCCGTATCTCGGTGTATCGTTGGCCCACCTCCCGCGCGTGGCGCCTTCGTAGAAGCGTATACTATCGACAATCCACGAGGGCTCAATTTTTTAAGAAGGCAGTGCCGCAAAATCCGATTACATCTTAGAATCTCCCAGAAAAAAAAAAATCACAAAACGAAATGTTTTTATAACCGATGTGGCTCGTGGTCGACGATCGCGCTCGAGAATATATATACAAAGCAAAGCGGTCCAAGAATTGACTGTTAATCCGTGTATGCTAAGATGCCGTCAAGATGCATCGATCTCAACTAAAGCTTCCAACAACAACAACAAAAAAGTATAAGATTGTGATCTTATAAGCGTGCGTTTGTTGGACCAGAGTGTTCGCGACTTTCGATAAAGCATCCAGCAGCGCTTGCAGCGAGTTTTCTTCGTGGATCGGGTGGCGTATCGTGTTAAGACGACAGACAGCAACGACAGTGCTTGCAGGCGTACCACATGTTTCGCTCTTAGTGTTTACAGACTGCCAAAGCCAAGCGTGTTGCAGAACGAGCGGCACTCGCCAAAATGACTCGGATCGTCATGCTATATGCATTGCAAATATTTCTTGTGTTTCGCTGTTCTGCAAGCGTCCGTGATACACGTTAAATGTCTTGGGAGTATCAGCTAATCTAGTAAAACACGGCACATTACAGCACGGAAAAGAAAAAAGACGAACACAGACGTCTATATTACCTTAGTTCATGTCCAATAGACCATTTCAAAAGTCCTGTCGAGCAACATTGGC
>JAZHYW010027373.1:0-22332 GCA_037355805.1 Ixodes ricinus | reverse complement strand
TTGGGGAACGACGTCCTGGCCTAGGGACGTAGGGAAAGGGGACCTTATAAAAAGAGCGGTTTTACGCGCTCTCTGTCGTGTTCTCATGTTGTTCTCATGCCGAACGGCAGACTGTACATAGTATGTAAATAAACAGTTTGAGACGAGACACCCTGGCTCGCTACCAACTCTGCCCGATGTCCTGGGCGACGCATGGCTCCAGCGGAGATCGACTACTTGGACAAGCCCCGAGTCTTTACAACTGGATGGCGGACGGTGGGATCGACAGCTACGACCATTGAGCGGCAGCAACAACGGATCTCATGGGCCGTGAGCCGAGTCTGGTGAGTGACGGCATCTTTTCTCTGTCGCCAGGCCTGTAAAATCGAGGTGTATTTTGCAGGGGCGTAAGGAACTACCGAAAAGGCATTTTTTTATAAAGTTGTTGTTTGTCGGTAGTGCAGAGTTTTGCCACCCAGATAGGTCACAGACATGGATCTGCAGCGTTTGCTAAAGTGTCAGTTGCTCGACTTGTGTGAGGAGCTCGGGGTAGACGCTAACACATCAATGAAAAAAACGGAGCTTGTTAAGGCTATCCAGGACGAAAATCTTGACAACGAGGAAATCGAAGAGATGTGGGAAAAAATCAAAACAAAAAAAGGAGACGAAGCAAAATTTAAGGAGTTAGAATTAGAAAAACTTCGTCTCGAGGTCGAGCTAAGGAAAACGAGCGGAGGACGGGAAACGGAGGTAGAAGGCACCCGAAGTCTCTATGACATGACGAAGCTTATTCAGGCTTTCAAGGTGGGACAAGATATGGGCCTCTACCTGGTAAACTTTGAGAGAGCTTGCGAGAGGGCCCGTTTCAATCGGGACTCTTGGGCCAGAAGGTTGCTGAGTGTTCTGCCATGCGAGGCAGCCGGGGTAATCGCGAGGTTATCCGCGGACGACTCGGACGACTATGATCGCGTGAAGAGCTGCCTGCTCAAGAAGTACCGGTTGTCGGCAGAAGCGTTCAGACAGAAGTTCAGGGGCGTGACCAAAAAGTCGGAAGCCAGTTATGCAGAGTTCGCATACGAACTTCGGTCGTACCTTGTCGAGTGGATGAAGGTCGCCGAGTCGTATGACGACAAGGAGAAAATACTGGAGACGGTCGCGCTCGAACAGTTCTATAAGACTCTCCCTGAAAGCATGCGAACCTGGATTCAAGATAAGTCAGGAGTAGACTCTGTTTATCGAGCCGCAGACCTTGCGGATGAGTACAGTTCCCGTCGAGGCGGAAAAGAGGGAATGAGGAGAGCCTTTGAGAAGGAAAGCGGGGATGAGCGGAGAAAAGGGGGCTGGAAAAGACCAGAGTCGCGAAAGGAGGAAGACAAGGAGGAGAGTATCTCCACGACCTCCCGCGGCAACGGGCCAGACAGTCGGCAAAAGAAGAAACCCTTTGAGGCTAGGAGGCCGATAAGGTGCTTCAATTGCCACGAAACTGGGCACATTGCCGCGGGATGTCAAAAACCGAAGGTGGTTTTCGCCTTCGCGAGTAAGTGCGAGGAGAATGACGAGCTCCTGGGTCCGTATCTTTTCGACATGACAGTGAACGGAAAGTCGTGCCGCGTGTTGCGCGACAGTGGGGCTACCATTGACCTAATTCACCCGTCGTACGTTACCGAGACCCATTACAACGGGAAGTGTAGCTGGATCAAGTCGGTGCTGGACGAGGGGAGCGTGTGTCTCCCTGTGGCCGATGTTCTGATTTCGGGACCATTCGGAGAGGTGCGTACTGAGGCGGCTGTTTCAGACAAACTGCCGCCACAGTACCCCTATTTATTTTCGAACCGAACTGACAGGATTCTGAAAGAACAGGGCAAGAGCCTCGGGGAGGGACTCGTTCAAGCGCTCACGAGGGCTAAAGCTCGCGAGATTTCCACGCGGCTCAGTTATGACAAGGCTAGCCCAGGGAAACCGAAGGATCCGCCGACGGGGGTATCGGAGCAATCCAGTTCCGGGGAAGCAGAGAAAGACCGGGGGAGTGAGGAAAACGTCGCGGTCGAAAAAGAAACTCGCCAGGAACAACTAACAGAAAGGGACGAGTTAATATTGCCCCCGACGTCGGGAAACTTTGAGAAACTCGTGTCAGTAACGAAGGAAGTTCTCATCAAGGAGCAAAGGGCTGATCCTAGTCTAGATAAGATTTGGGAAACCTCCAAGGAGGGCGTGGCCAGGAAAAACGTTACATTTCCTGTCCGAGATGGGGTGCTGTACCGACACTACCGAGATCGGTCGGGTCGCACGTTTGATCAGCTGGTAGTGCCGGAGAAGTATCGAGCGGATGTGTTGCGTCTGTGCCATGGAGCGGGGTGGTCCGGTCACTTGGGCAACAAAAAGACGAAAGATCGGCTCCTCACGGAATTCTACTGGCCGGGATGCTTCCGAGATGCCGAGTCTCAGGTGCGGGCATGCGATGTCTGTCAGAGGGTGGGCAAACCCAATGAAAAATGCAAAGCGCCCCTGAGACTCGTGCCCATAATCTCGGAGCCATTCAGGCGAGTGGTCATTGATGTGGTGGGTCCTCTTCCGGCAACTAAGGCTGGGTACCGCTATGCTCTAACGGTCATGTGCGCGGCTACCAAGTTCCCGGAGGCGGTCCCGATGAAGGAACAGAGTTCGGTGGAGGTGGTGAACGCACTTTTGTCAATCTTCGCCAGGGTAGGCTTCCCCCAAGAGGTCCAGAGCGACCAAGGGAGCGTTTTCACAAGCGCTTTGACTACAGGCTTCCTCGAGAAGTGCGGTATAAAGGTTATACATAGTTCGGTGTATCACCCGCAGTCAAACAGTGTTGAGAGGTGTCACTCAGTTATGAAACGGGTCCTGAGGGCGCTAACCTATGAGAGTGGGAACGAATGGGACGCCTGCCTGCCGGCAATGTTGTTCGCGCTGCGCTCCGTGACTCACGAGGCAACCGGCTTCAGCCCGGCCGAACTAGTGTATGGTCGGTGTTTGCGGACTCCACTGCGGCTGCTCCGCGAAACTTGGGAGACCAAGGGATCCGATCCGAGCGTGGTGGAGTACATTCTTGATCTGCTAGAGCGATTCCGAAGCACGGGAGAGATGGCGGAGGTTAATATGCGCGAGGCCCAGATCAGAGCGAAACGGTATTACGACCGAAACGCCCGTGTCCGGGAGTACCGTGTGGGCGATCAAGTCCTCTTGCTTCGTCCCTCACGCCAAAATAAGCTACAGGTGCAGTGGGAGGGACCTTTCAAAGTCACTCAAAAGCTGTCGGACACTAACTATGCCATCGAAACCAGAGGCAAGAGAAAGGAAATACGAATCTATCACTGCAATCTGATGAAACGTTACGTGAGCGAAACGGAAGTGGTGAACTTAACACTAAACGCCCCAGAGGAAGTACAGACTGATGTTCCGCTACTCTGGGAGGCTGGAGCGCCGGTTGGAGTAGATGAAGTCATGGCTCAGGCGGTTCGTTCGGAGGATCTTTCGGTATCACAGCGGGCTGAATTGAGAGCTCTTCTGGAAAAGTACGAGAACTTGTTCTCAATGTCACCCGGACGAACCTCCCTTGCCACGCACGACATTGAGCTAACATCAAACGTCGCGGTACGATCCCGTCCCTATCGCATGTCACCAAGGCAACAGGCTATATTAAAAGACGAGGTGGAGCGCATGCTGCACTTAGGAGTAATCGTTCCGTGTGAGAGTGAATACTCTTCTCCTATGATCATCGTAGAGGCGGCGGGAAGGGACCCCCGACCATGCATTGATTATCGCAAGCTCAATACAATCACCAGAGACCAGGCTTACCCGATTCCCAACGTAGAGGAAAGAGTTGAGACGGTTAGTGGGGCTAGATATGTCTCGACGTTAGACCTAGTGCGCGGATACTGGCAGGTCCCGATGACAGAAAGAGCCAGCCATTACGCAGCCTTCGTAACCCCCGCGGGCACATTCCGCCCGTTAGTTTTGAGCTTCGGCCTAAAAAACGCTCCATTCTGTTTCTCGCGAATGATGGACAGAATTTTGCGTGGGGCTGAAAGCTACGCGCTTCCGTATCTGGACGACATCGCCATTTTTTCACCAACTTGGGCAGATCACATCAACCACCTTGCTGACGTATTTGAAAGGTTGAGGAGCGCGGGTCTAACTGCGAAACCAAGTAAGTGTCAGCTGGCGAGAGGTGAGGTTAGGTACCTCGGCCATATCGTGGGTCAGGGGCTGAGAAGACCCGACGAACTCAAAGTCGAGGCCGTTAGAGACTTCCCGCGACCGGAGAAAAAAACTGGCATAAGGGCTTTCTTGGGGCTGACGGGGTATTACCAACGCTATATCCCTCAGTACTCAGAAAAGGCTAGCCCCCTAACAGATGCGCTGCGGAAGACCGAACCCGATAAGATTCAGTGGGACGACAAAAAAGAACAGGCCTTCCAGGGGTTGAAAAATTCCCTCTGCTGTTCCCCCATACTTCGGGCTCCGGATTATAGTCGCTCGTTTATAGTGCAGTGCGATGCGAGCAATCGCGGCTTGGGGTTATTTTATGTCAGGAGGATGATGAGGGAGAGGAGCACCCCGTGCTGTACGCCAGCCGAAAACTCAGCAGCCGAGAGGAGGCTTACAGTGCGTCGGAAAAGGAATGCGCCGGCTTAATTTGGGCAACTCAAAAGCTCTCATGTTACCTGTACGGAGCTCCGTTCGTTTTCGTCACCGACCACTGCCCCTTGACTTGGCTAACTCAAATGTCGACAAAGAATGCCCGACTTCTGCGGTGGAGTTTGGCTTTGCAAGAATTAACCTTTACGGTTAAGTACAAGAAGGGGCGGCTAACTCCAACGTAGACGGACTTAGCAGGTCGTTTTGAGATTATTGGTTCTGGATGTTGCCTTACAAGTTGGGCCAAAATTTAAGAGTTTCATTGAATTTTCTTTTACTTTTTGTAATCTTCACACGTGTCAGCAATTTCGCTTTGTGCAATGTTGCCCTATGGCGGGCTTTTCTTGGTGGTGTCAATGACATAAAAAGTGATAGGTTTATTGCCGCAGAAAAAGGCCTGGCGGTTGGGGAGAGGGTGTTGTCGCTCGCTGGATTTGGTTGTAGCGGTTCGTGTTTCTGTTGTTGTGTTGGCTGCTCACGACGATCTCGAAGCTGATCTCTCCAGGAAAGCAGCTGATACTCCTCCCCTTCCGAGATCTGCCTTTGCGTGGAGGAGCTGTAACGAACGACCTTCGTGGAAGCACCTGGACGCGGAACGCCACCCCTTCTCCAACATTCCCGAGGCCACCCCTTTCTTTGACAACCTCGAGCGAGGATTATCTGCGACGCTGCCAGGGTGAACATCCGTACCGTCGACAAAAGAGCCAGACAAGCTGTCGGCGATGCCGGCTCAAGTAAGGTGCGGAAAAGGCAAGGCGATCTCCTCGAGGCGCCAAGCAGGAAACAACGGCCACGGTGATCCCTGCTAAGCCGCAAGAGGGAGATAAGCCGTGAACGAGAACTGCCCGGTTATCGGCATCCAAGGTCCTTTCCGTCCCGATTAAGGAGGGGACCGTATCCTCCGGGCGTTCGTGTCGTTTTGGAGTAAACAAAACGATTAACTCGTGTGTGCGTTTGTGCGTGCTCATAAGCGGTGCCTGGACGTTTGGGGATGACGTTCTCGGCGTCACCTCGACCTAGAATCCAGGAAGCAAGGTCAAATCTCAAGCGTCCCTGAGGAGACGGCTGCCACTACAAGCCTTGAGGAACCGGCGGAGCAATTATCCTCTGTGAGTGTGTATGTGCGTGCTAGTGGGCGGAGCCTGACCATTTGGGGAACGACGTCCTGGCCTAGGGACGTAGGGAAAGGGGACCTTATAAAAAGAGCGGTTTTACGCGCTCTCTTCGTGTTCTCATGTTGTTCTCATGCCGAACGGCAGACTGTACATAGAATGTAAATAAACAGTTTGAGACGAGACACCCTGGCTCGCTACCAACTCTGCCCGATGTCCTGGGCGACGCATGGCTCCAGCGGAGATCGACTACTTGGACAAGCCCCGAGTCTTTACAGCGCATGACAAGTCCTCTGGTTTACGTGTAGGGTTGCAAACCTGTTTAAGGTAGAAATGTGTTTTGGCGCGGCAAATCGTCGGGTCTTTTCATATGTTGCAGAAACCGGTGCCCGACGGCGCTGCAGAAACGTTCATGAACGGACAATGATCAGGGTTTAACCCAGTCTTTCTTCCTTCCTACCCAGTTCAAAGGGAAGGCGTAAAGGGACGAATGAATGTGTTCGCTTACTAATATGTGAGGACTGATTTCAAAAGCAGTCGTTGATCTGGTGCATTCGCAAATATGACTGAGGCCTGTACCGAGAAGGATTCATGGAATGGACCTTTTGTAGAAATACGCGGTGCGCATGCGCGGAGTATTTGATGCGCCTGGGTTCGAGAGTATCTAGTTCCAAACAATCCGCCATCTTGCATTTCTCGCCTTTGGGCGCCTCGGAAGAAGAAGAAGAAAATAAGACCATCGAGAGTCGAGACTCAAGTTTTGATGTTGCGAACAAGGTGAACACGAGTCATCGTACTGACGACGCCCGTTCTAGATTACGACGTGCACCGCAATCATGCCGGTGAACTGTGTAGCCTTCGGCTGTCGGAACTATTATCGCCCGGGTTGTGGAACTAGCGTTTTTCGCTTTCCGTGTGGTAAGCTTCATCCCGTTAAGCGGGCAGCCTGGATTCGTGCAGTCAGGTGAGTTGACAAGTCCGAACCCTCGAAGAACCAAAAAGAAAACGAACCGGTAGCACACAAGAAGCCTAACGTGCACGTTGTTTTCTCTACAAATACTCTCCAACCCAGTGCGCCTCAGGTTCGCCCATCGCCCCATAGGTGGCAGCACATATTCGCCAAAAGGTCCATTATAGGAAAAAAATGACAAAAGTGTTTATTTCGACAAGTTCACTAAGAAAAAAAAAACTCAGGCCATTTGGTGAATGGCATGCTTAGTAAACCCGAGACAAAGGAGTAATAATTCCTTGTTCTGTCCGTTTGTTTTGTTATTCCTCTGTCTCCGGTTTACAATGCAGTAGACTAAATGTGCTTGTACTCAAACTGAGGAATACTTTTGGCGTTGCTTGACAACTGTGAAAAAAACGGTAAAACTAGGCGAGGCATCAATTTCTTTTTCAAGCAGCCATAAATAAAACTACGCTAAATATTATGTGCTTAAAGGGATACTTCAACGAAATTTGAAATATTCCCGTCGTGTTCAAAAATAGGTTGAATATGATCCACAATATCCGTAAATGACAATCGCACGTTTGTATTTTGATCCTGGTGGCTGTATTTTTCGTTATAAACAGCCCACTCTGGCAAGCGCTCGGAGAAGGCCCAGCTTAGAGCACGTGACATCCAACGCAATCGTGACGTAGGTCGTCTCAAGACGAGCAAAGCTACGGCGAGGCTGACGTCGAGAGGATGGCCTAGTCGTTCCAGCCACCGAAGCGGCTGCTTTTCTACGAATTTCGAGTGACGGGTTAATCTTCTATAATCTTGTAGGGGGACAATAGCGACTTCTGCGACACACAAAAGGAATTCTCGGGAAGAGGGAAGTTCCTCCTTCCCCCTTCTCGTCGTGGCCGGAGGCGAGACGACCTCCGTCACTAGCTGTCAAGGTTCCTAGACGAGCATTACAAACGAGGCGTTAGCGACATCCACCAGGAGCTCTTTGCTAATCGTTTAATTCGTTTTAAAATTCCTTTTCGAGACTTTCTTAACAATATATTGGTATGTTCCATGTGATACTGCTCTTTTTGAACACATATAGACCAAAAAATGAGCGCCGAAATTTCGTTGTAGTATCCCTTTAACGTAAGACTTCGAAATAAATTTTGTCTTTCACTTTCTATTCGGTAAGATTATTGCAGAATTTATAACTCTAAAAGCACTTGAAATAGCGCAACCTATACTTCGTTTCAGCTTGGGTCCAGACGCAGCCGATGCTACGAGCGCGAGCGTGTGGCCCTGAACAGTGCTTGCATTGCACGAGCGCGCGTGCTTGGCAGGGACGCTGAAAGCCCGGAGCTCGCGCTTGTAGCATCGCCTGCGTCTGGACCCAAGCTGAAACGAAGTATAAATAACGGCGGCCTTTGCTCTAACTATAAATATGTTGAGTAATGCGGATTCTTGGGCGAGTTGGTACTGAAACTTTGAAAACATAATAGCGCTTCAAGACAGGGACGAGAGTAGGAACGAGACAACACATTGCGCACTGTGTTGTCTCGTTCCTACTATCGTCGCTGTCTTGAAGCGCTATTATGTTTTCATAGCAATATGTTACTTACAAATAAAAAAAAGCGTGGTAAAAAGATCATGGTACATGCTTTTCACTCTGAGTAAAAAACGCTTAGGACCAATCATTGATATTCACAACCAGCGAATCACGCATTAACAATTGCGATTTCAAAACCCACTGAGAAACACGAGCACGTTGACTCCTTCAACTCCCAGTCAGAACAAGCGACCACGTGACCTGGGCCTGATACTATGCTGCAAACGTTCAACATAGCAACGCTCTGGGTTTGGAAAAGCAGAGGACACGTGCTGAGCTCCAGCCATTATTAGTGTTCGGCTATTTCCGTCATTGCAGTGACTGGACGCGAGTCTCTACCCAAATGATTGCCGAGGCATTGATTGTCGCGAGCGTGTTCACTGAGGACATTTCAATACCCCAGGACCCGATATCACGTCATGCTCAGGGACGAAAGAAAAAGAGCTCCATCACCGACTACCTTGCGCACCGACGCTGCTCTCATCATCTGCTCACCGCTCGCTCGGCTCGGGCGGCTACGTTAGGCTTAGGCTACGCCTGTTCCGTGCATGCGGACTACTTCGTCTGCCCGCTGTCACGGCTAGCTTTCCATACGATCGGCGCACCCAAAAACGTTTCGGTGCGCCCGCGCATTCTCTTCGCGACAGGGTGTAACGAACGCCTGCTGGAAGCAAGCCTTTTTCAACCCGGCGCCACTCTCAGCCCTCGTACGCATGGGTTGAAGCCACCGGTCTTCAACAATAGGGAGCCCATTGATTGAAGACCGGTGGCTTCGCTGCATTGCACAGTGTCGAGACTGTGGCTGCTCAGCGCAGCTGGTGAAATACACAGTGTTAGGCAGGAACTACGACAAGCTAACAATAGAAATTATGGAAGCAGAGAACATTGCCAGACAAGAGGAGAGATGTGTCAGCACTCTGTCCGTAATGTTATCCGAAAAAGAACTAGAGTACTTAGCCTTACAATAATTTTATGATTTAGCATCCTATTACAAAAACACAGAAGAAAGAAGGAAGAAGAAAAAGGCAATTTTTTTGCCATAAAAAAAACTTAGTCCACAAAGAAAGACGAAAACGAAAATTGTAAATATACCTAGGAGTTGTCAGTCAGCGCTGTGTGTGTGGCTTTTTTTTTTTTTTGTGAGTGCATGAAAATCTTTACAGTGCTTGTTTTGAGGGTGCGCTGTTTCCTTGTCAGTTGAAGTCAACAACGCAGCAAACGCAGATTGGATGTTGATTAGTGAGAGTCGCTGATGATGAATTTCCGCAGAACAAACATCCAATCTGCGTTTTTTACGCTGTTGACGTCACTTCCTTCTCCCTAGTCACCATGGGAGTCCAAAAAGCGCAACATAGGTCTCAGGCACGTAGCCAGGATTTTGGTTCGGGGGGGGCCCACCCATGACAAAATGCTGTATGAGGAGGAGGGGGAGTGGAGGTCCCAGCAAAATTGAAGATTTCGGAGGGGGCATGCCCCCCCCCCCCTGCCTACGTGCCTGATACGTCTCCTGGTGTTCCCCTGATCTCAGAGTGGAAGATAACACACAAAGAGTAAGCATCTTGAACAGACAAACAAAGTAAAAATTTTCAAGAAAACCGGCGAACTCCGAGTGCACAATTCAGAAGGGGAGCCGAGCTGACCGGGCTTTCCAACTCAGGCGGGTGGCAAAATTTTCCGGCTGATAGGTATCGCTCGAGTCGCAGAATGGCGATGGCCAGAGAGCTCTTTTTGCAAAGGTCTATAGAACCTTCAAAGAGAGAGCTTCTGGCCAATTCTATTTTCAGCATTCGTGCGCATGGTGCTTGCTTTGCACGGTTTCCCAAGCGACAAACATGCGCGTGCTGGGCTGTAGATTTGTAAACATTAAAAAGGTGTATACTAGAGCCACTGTATGTGGCAGCGTGGCTGCCAGAGCAGCGCCGCGCTTTTCCCTGTGCCGCCTCTCACCGCGATTGGTCACACGCGCTACCATAGTAGCAACGAGCTGAGCTGGCACCGTGTTCATAGCACCCGAGTGACTACTCGTCACGTGACCTCGCAAAAGCCGTGATGTCACCGGTAAGATGGCCGCGCCCAGAGCTGGTGGGTGCGAGCTTGTTCGGTGCGCGGTAGTCGTAATGCGCCGCTGCTTGCCGACGACTTCGGACTTCCTCGGGCTCTCTGACGCGGGTATAACGTGAAGATCTGAAAGAATGAGACTTTATACCTCTTCTGTGCAAGATCGCTCTGGATATTAGCACCTGTGCGACAGCATCAGTTATATTGCCGTAGCGGTGCTCGGACTCCCGGATATGTTCGAGAATCGATAAGACTTTTAGCATGCAATTTTCGCATACTCTTGGCCAGTGTTGTACGGAACGGCGTTCCAAGGAACGGCGTTCCTGGAACGCGTTCCTTTTAGGAAGAACGAAGGAACGCCTCCGTTCCATTTTGCATCGGTGGAACTGGAACTGGAACTCGTTACATTTTTACTGGAACGGAAAAAGGAACGGCATTCCTTTTCTTCGTCCAGTGCGGTAATTTTTATTTTATTTCTAAGAGGGAAATTCTAAAAGTATAAAAACAATGTATTTACAAAGAGCAGGATCTCTAACATTTTGGTTACTTAACTTAGGGTTTATTTTGTGTGGTTCTCGCTTGGCAACAGTCCGGTGCAAGAAAGCTAGTAGACATCGATTCTTTTTTTTTTTTTGTGCTCGAAACTGGTGTACAAAAAGCAAAACTTTTAGTGGAAGGAAAAGACTCAGAAAGAGGGACGTTTCAAACTCAGCTACTTTCTTTGCTTGTGCGAATCCTCATACCCCAGAAATCTAAGGCCGACTACAGCCATCACTGAACTTCCACAAAGAGAGCTACAGTTACAACGAAGAACAGGTTACCAGACATCGAACACACACTTGTATCCCGAACATTGGTCACTAGAAAGGTGCACCAAAATTATCCTTTATTCCTCCTTCCTTTGTCCCCCACCTTCAAACTGAACAACGAATCCAACCTTCACGAAGAAGGACTTGTAGTTTTGAAGACTGACCTTTCAAAAGCCATACCCTCTTCTTCACTTGCTCGTCTTGCGGACAGCAACATCGAGACGCAACTGTTGCTAAGTTCGAACGAGGGACTTTCCTAGATAGAAACGTGTGAGTTTGTTGTAAAACGTTCGTGCAATGTGGGATAACAGCACATTTGGCTAGTCTGAATCGCCCACCATAAACATGAATATGGTTAGAAGCTGAGATTTTTAAAGGTGATATATCAACAAATGAAACCCTGCTTCAACTTGTTTCTTCCCCTGGTGCCCATCACGGCATTCAAATTCGTATGTTCCCATTTAATAAGATAGATTAAAAAAATAACTTTTTTTATTTATCTAAATATGGTAATCAGCAACATATTGTAACGCATATCTAACGATGTGTTCAATTTTCTTAACTGTAACGGGAACGAGTTCGTTTTTCAGATATGTAACTTGTAACGGGAACGCGTTCCAAAAATCAGAAGGAATAAAGAACGATCTTTCGTTCTTTTTTTTTTCTTTTTTTGAGGGACGTGTACAACATTGCTCTTGGCTTTGTTTCAACGTTGGGGTGTCTGAGAATCGATGCGAAATGTATGCGTTGCATGCTGGGCCTTGGGGAAGTTGTTCAAGCCACAGGTAACCGCATAATGACAGAACCTTTTAGCGAGGAAGCTCCTGCGATCTTTACGTTTTGTACTAATCAACAATTTTACGATATAGCTTTAAGGATAAATTTTCCGTATTTTTCTAGCTTCCTTTGAAAGTTTCAATTTCTGAGAATCGAAACGAAAGGTATACCTCGCGTGTAGGGCCTAGGGGAAGTTGTTTCAGCCCTGGGTCACCGAATAATCACAGCAACTTTTAGCGAGCAAGCGCCTGCGATCTTTAACCTTTTGTACTAATGGACGATTTTACGAATTGGCAGTTCTGAAGAGTTTGATATAACGTGCTTTCGTTGCAATGGCTTGCATTTGATCGCAGTGTCTTGTGTTTTTTTTGTGTTTTTTTTTGAAGTGACAAGCCAGCGTTTCTTTAAATGACGTATATAATATGACCTGCTATATAACAAAGCATCAACACATACTATTAAAATTAGATGCTCAGAGATGAATTCTTCTTTGTAATTAACAAGTTACAGACATAATTATTTTCACAGGTGTAATATTTATTTTACTTAGCTGGACCCGTTTTGTGCTTATTAATGTCAATGTGTTATGATATTATCATCATGTGTGTATGGTTCTAAATATCCTTTTTGCAATGCCTACAAAGGCCAAAATGACGTCAGCCGACCCCAGCTCACGCATTTTACACGAAAACTGCGTCACTCGGACGAATGCGACCGTCAACAATCGATTCGTCAACGAATATTTGAATTCGCGTTCGTGGCCAATGAGTGCACTGACGGAACTTATCATCACTTGTGAATGCCAAGTTCTATGGTGTGCTTAAAAATATGAAAGCCGTTTACAACTCCCTGTAACGCCGAATTAGAGCGCAGCTCTTGAGGAGAAGGGGAAGGCACGGGGGGTCACGTGACCTTGGGGGTCACGTGATCTCGGGGGGGGTCACGTGGCCTGGGGGTCACGTGGCCTGGAGGTCACCTGGCCAGGGGTCACGTGACCTGGGGGTCACGTAACTTCGGGAAGTTGCAAGCAACAGGTTGCATGCAACTCAGGTTGCATGCAACCTGAGTTGCTTGCAACGCGTGGTTACGGCGACATGCAACGCTGAGTTGCATGCAACTCACGTTGCTATGCAATTTGAGTTGCCTGCAACGCGTAATTGCGGCGACATGCAACGCTGAGTTGCATGCAACCCAGGTGCATGCAACCTGAGTTGCATGCAACACGCGGTTACGCCGACGGCGACGCCAACGGCGGCGGCGACGCCGCTCAGGCCGGAAACGGGCGCCTAAGAGCTGCGCTCTAAAAGCACGGTGGAAGCTTGGAGTCATCGCACCGGTGCCCTAGCATGTCACGACCGCGTGATTTCACTGTTCGCTTTTGAGTTGAGGATTACAGCTAAGGAAGAAGTTAAAAAAGCCGTTTACAACTCCCAGTAACGCCGAATTAGAGCGCAGCTCTTGAGGAGGAGGGAAAGGCACGGGGGGGGGGGGGGTGCACGTGACCTCGGGGATTGGGGGGGTCACGTGGCCTTGGGGGTCACGTGACCTCGAGTGAGGGGGGGGGCGGAGAAAATTTTCCGCTAAATTTTTGCGGCAAAATTTTTCCGCTAGATTCACCGGGAAAATTTTCCGCTAAATTTAGCGGGAAATTTTTCCGCTAGATGTAGCGGGGACAATGTTTGCGCGAAATTTAGCGGAGAAAATGTTCCGCTAGATTTAGCGGGAAAAATTTTCCGCAAGATTTAGCGGGAAAATTTTTCCGATAAATTTGGCGGGGGAAGTTTTCCGCTAAATTTAGCGGGGAAATTTACCCATCATGCACCACGCGGTTACGCCGACGGTCGACGGCGACGGCGACGCCGACGCCGCTCAAGCCGGAAACGGGCGCCTAAGGCCTCATTCACACAGCCGTCGTTTCTCCCATCCCGTCACCGTCGCGAGGGGCGTTCCCGTCAGGGGAGAGGATTTTCGGCCCGGTTTTCGACGGAAAGCTGTGCCCCGTCGGGTGCCGGGCGACGTAGGGAGCTGCTCTACGGCACCGGCGTCCCGGCATCCCGGCGGATGACGGAGTCCCGCCCCCATCGAAAACCGACCAATCACAAAATAGAAAAGTTTCACTAAGTTTGGAAGATTTTTCATCGTTCGGTTGCCAACAGTGAGCCAACGCTTGTTGTGTTGTTTTTCTTGTTCCTTTTCGGTGGGAATTGCTAATAGCAGACGCAAATCCTTAGTTTACAAAAAAAGAAAGGTGCGCACTAATGTTCAGGCACAATTATCTCTTGATTTTGTAATTTAAGTTGAATAAATGAGCAATCCGATCCAATCCAATCCTGCCGTCACGGCCTCCGTCGCTTTGCTTGCGCGGCCTGTTCGGACACCCTGCCGTCGCGTCCCCGCCCCGGCGTGCTCCCGTGACGGTGACGGGACGGGAGAGGCGCCGGCTGTGTGAATGAGGCCTAAGAGCTGCGCCCTAAAAATAATTTCATGGCCCCTTTAACACGAATATGTGTGCTACACCAGATACAAATATTGACTTTTTGCATGCCGGTAAACTTCCGGACGACCACTTGGCCTGTCGGCAAGAACACCTCCGTCCCCTTCGATGGTATTAGCAATCCTCTGGAGACCACCCTGCTGTCCTCCTTGGTTTAACCCCGTCGACTGTTCATTACCCTGACAACGGGGTGAGACCATCGTCGACGTCGCTCCTCGCCAGTCGGTGAGATAATCTCATCTTGAATGAATGATTGGGTCTTGAAGAAGTATGATGCTAAGCATACATTCGCTGACTATGGGGCAGTCGAGCAACAGTCATGTCCCGAGGCAATCGTCCTGTCGTGGCCGGCGTAATCGGATTTTGTTCCATAGGAGCGAAGTCCGAAAGTACAAAGTACGGTATGTACGTCCCACGAAGTGGCTGCCATCCTTAAGCGGCGCGGAAAACCACTCGCCTTGTCCGTGCACCTACGAAACTTAGCAGCTCTCGTCGCCCGACAGTCCCCGGGCTGCAAATCGTCTCACTTCACAGAAGAAACGGGCACCTTTTCTCCAGAGGTCCGTGTCGTACCGCCATGCCAAGCGTCTTTTACCACTTTTCAATGAACGAATGGAGATATCCACTAGAAAAAGTTGCCGCCCGGCGTCGCCGAGCAGCACGGTTACCATGTCAACCTCCCAGGCCCAAAATGGAGATCACTATCGGCGCTTCTGACGTCGTCCATCTAGATAACTTTTGCGTCGTGTCGCTACTCTGCAGCTACGCTGCCATGTACAGTGGCTCTAGTGTTTACTCGGGACAATGTTCTGTGGCAATATAGGCAAAGATGAGGAAGACGGTGCACTCGTTGCTGTGTGCGCAGTTTCCTCCTTTTAGAATGCCACAAGACGTTCACCCCGAGTACAGATCATATGCATTGTTTTGGGTTTTCGCCAAAAGGGGGATTATCGATCCTGCACTTTCCTTGGCATTTTATATGCAGCCTGTGGCTAGCAATTTTGTTCGGGTGAGCTAGCACGGCTGCAACACACCAAGAACATGTGCCATCAATCTTGAGTGACTGCCCAGCTCGGGATGGGGTCATGCACAGGCACAAGCTGGCTGACCTTCGTGGAAAAGCGTGGTGTGTGTCATAACCACGAGATCTGGTCATTTTTAATTTAAGGCTGGTTCACACAGACCCGTTTTCTTACGTTACGTTATGTTACAAAAGCTTACGGCTATAAGGAGTATTCACTGCCGGCCATATCTGTGTGCGCTGCTGAGCGCGTGCCGACTGCGAGCTTCCCCAGTTATTTTACAACGTGCATTCCGCACCATCAAGATTGCCGGTCATTGCGGCCTATTAATTTGAGCTCGTTCTGAGCATGTGCTCCAAACATCGCCCTCAAATATGGCCCTAGTGAATACTCTCTATTAGCGGCGAGATGTATTGGTGGTGCTCCTCCATGTGGCCCCTCTCGTGACGTCCTTACCCGCGAACACCGAGTCTCGATGACGGTTTGAAATCAGCATGATGGAAGCTTGAAATCATTGCCCTCTCAAAGCAACACCGCCAACACCGTCAAAATTGAAGTTCTTACACTCCTCTTATTTCCGTCAATGAGAAATCCTTTGCTGACGTCACAGTCAGCATTCTGCCAATCGTGGAAGGCTGACCACAGCGACGCTATCGGTCGCTCACGTCGCCAATATACCATTTGCTGTCTTACCCAAGCATCAAGGAGAATGCAGGGATTGGTGTTCCACGCGCCACACGCGCACGCCTTTCCTGTATAAAAGATTCGAAGTAAATAACCAAAAGAAAGCATTGACCAACGCGCGTGCAAGATGCCATTTGTTTTAGGTATTTGCTTTAGAAAATTTACTGCGCTGAGGCCAGCGCACGTGCGGCGCGTGGAACACCAATCCCTGCATTCTCCTTGATGCTTGGGTAAGACAGCAAATGGTCTATTGGCGACGTGAGCGGTCGAAAGCGTCGCTGTGGTCGGCTTGCCACGATTGGCCGAATGCCGACTATGACATCAGCAAAGGATTTCTTATCGACGGAAATAAGAGGAATATGATAATTTTAATTTGACGGTGTTGGCAGTGCTGCTTTGAGAGTGCAATGATTTCAAGCTTCCACCATGCAAGTCACAAACACCATCGAGCTTGTTCTTTGCAAGGTAATGACGTCACGAGAGGTAACCATAGGAGGGTGCCAGCAAGCCGCCAATAAGGGGGGGGGGGGGCTGGTGGCCACGTCAGAGGTCTTATTGCATTCTTTTGCTGAAGCCCCACAGACACAAGTATGACACATGCATGTCTGAAATAAACTATTCTATTATGTCCCAGTGACCGGGAAATCTGTGCTTCGTATTAAAAAAGCCTCTGACACGCCAAAAAAATATTTTTTTTTTCATGCTAGGCGTTGAAATGGCATATCAGGACATCACAAAAAAAATATTTCACCATAGAGTTGCGTAGTTTTTTTTTATAAAAAATAGAAATACGAGGCGCAATTCAAAGTTCCCGCCGTGCACTGTGACGTAACAGTGTACCGCAAGGTGTCGGGGCGGTCAGAAGGGAGGCACCGCCGGAAGTCACGTGAGTTGTATCGCTCCTCGTGCTTACCGCGAGCGCGTGTAATATTTTTTTTAAATATTTTTGTTATTCTTCGCATTTCCACGAGCGATCCAAGCAGACAAGGTTTCTTTTATTTGCTTTTCATCGCTTAATGTTGCTGTAAAGGTAGAAGAAGCGGAGTCAGTGAATTGACGTGATTAACTACAATGCCTAGAAGGTGTGTGTGAGGGACTGTCCCGGTATTTCAGCAACTGAAGAAGAGATCACACTGCATGCATTTCCGAGAGACATACATCGGCCGCATGTGCACCTAGTAAACAAGTTCTACTCATGTTCTAGACAAAATACGTACTTTGTGCTCGACGTTTACTTGTACTTGGTAGTGGTACACAAAACCAGTTCGTATTCTTTAAACGGCAGGCATCTTTAGCCTGGAGAGTATCCGATGATTCAACGACCTCGGAGTCTGAACCTACAGCAATGCGATCGGGCGTGTCGTATGCTAGCAATCCTAATTTCTGCGAGCGTTCTAAATTTTTTTTTTCAAAACTTGATAGCTTGTTTTGCGCCCAGTATAGCCCTGTATCATCGGACTGACGGCATGCACTCGTACACTGGCTTGTACTCGCAACGCTTTCATCATTGACCTCCATCACGTCGATCCACTGACTCTTCGTCCTCAAATTTTACAGCACACAAGCGAACCAACGGTGCAGCGATAAAGAGCTAGTGGAACTGAAACTTCGTTTTCTACAATCGCTCGTACATAGAGCAGAATAATAATAAAAAAAAAATCTTAGGCACGGTCGCGGAGAGCACGAGGAGTGAAACTCACGTGACTTCCGGTGAACCCACTTTTAGTGACGTAGGTCGATGCCTCCCTTCTGACCGCCCCGACACCTTGCGGTACACTGTTACGTCACAGTGCACGGCGGGAACTTTGAATTGGGCCTCGTATTTCTATTTTTTATAAAAAAACTACGCAACTCTATATTGAAATATTTTTTTTGTGATGTCCTGATATGCCATTTCAACGCCTAGCATGGTTCGGGTTCACGGCTTTCGGTTCAGCTCCGGTTCAGTTCCGGGCAGCAAAAAATAACGGTTCGAACCGGTTCGAACCGGTTCAAACCGGTTTGAACCGCTAAACTGAAAATATATTTTCCGCGTTCCCTTGGCAATAGGCACTATTTCAAGAGTGAAACGAGTAACTATGTAGCTTTTTATCTTTCGTAGAATCCACTTTTATTTTCAGGTACCAAAAATAACTTGCATTATTTAATTTTGATGAAACAGTAAATGAAAAGCTAGATTAATATATATGACTCAATATCTATTTTTTTACCTCAGTTGCATATATTTTACCTGAATCTAAAGGTTATCAGTCAGGTGGGTCGCCTAAAATACGCGTGATTCGTACAACTTTGCGTCGCAGTATCAAAAGTCGAATCCTGAGTTGTCTTGGACTTAGAAATTAATTACAGTGCATCAAATCATAAAATAGGCGCGCCATATATATCCTGAAATCTATAGTTTATAAAATACGTTTCACAATATATATGATGACGACGCAACCGAGCTAAAAGCAAAAATATTTTCAAAATCTCAGGAACGTTTTAGGACAAACCCTTTCAGTCTACCTTTTATAGAAACACTGAGCGGCAAGCACAACGCTTGCTTTCCTGACCAATATTGTTTACACTTAGCACCGTGATGCAGGCGAAAAATCATGCAGAAAAGAGTGACCTTCGTATTCGGATCGGATCTGGCCTAAAATAGCGCGTACCGAAGTAAACATATTCGACATAGCTTTGCGTTTGAGGTTTGTTCTTGACAAGATGCCGGTCAATTCAATTTGCAAATAAGCATCACCTTTGCTATTTCTTTTTGTTAAATAGAACAAAGTAGTATTTCATAGTCTACTCGACATTACAGCTACTTAATTGGTCACTTTCTGACGGTCTGCGTGCGCAATCATCACAGTTCCACCACGCGCCTCTGTGGACTTTGTTTTCATATAGCCCACAGACACATAAAATTGTTGTTTATCAAATAAAAGAAGCAAGAGACTTCTATATGTTTGAGAAGTTGAATATGCGTCAGGAACACAATTTATTTAAATCAGCGTAAAGGGCCCACGAAACGATTTTTGGGCTGGGATAATTGAATTTAGGTTGGGATTTTACTAATAACACATCGTTTAGTGGGCCAAAAGAAAGAAGGTAGAAAGTCAAAAGGCTAATTTTCAGTACAAAAATTCGAAAACACAGCGGACTATTTCGTACCTTCTCCCCTTCGAAAGCTCTCTGCCTTTTCACTGTGATACATCCGCGGTACCCAAAGCGCGTCACCCGGCCCAAACGCACGTCACACAACACCGGGACCTCATTTATTCCCTTCACCCCTAAGCTGACAGTGCGGTGGAAGCTATGCGCTTGCCGGAACAATCAGCCACCTCCCTTTCATCACCTGACGTCATTCTCTATGCTCGAGGGAGCGTGATCACGTGGCAAAGTGTGGCTTGCTCAAGGAGCACGTAGCTTCCACAGCACTGTCAGCTTAGGTTTGAACGGGGTGGGGAGAGCAACTTTTGTCTGAGTTTTGAGCGACGGGCTAATCTTCTAGGGGGAGAATGGCAGTGTCCGGGTACACAAACGAGAGTCCGAGCACGAGGGGAGTCCCTCCATTCCGTCTTCTTAAACTGTTTGGTACAATTCGCGATTTGTGAGTTGAGGAGAAAGCTAAGAAGGAAAAAGTTGAAAAATCGTTTCGTGACCCCTTTAAAAATAAAAAATAAATGTTTAAGTTTCTCCCAAATCATTTATACACGTGCCTCTGAGGATAAAGCCGGAAAAGATTTGCAGAGCATATTTAAGACAATTTGGGGGCGCATTTACTTATGATGTATATTTTTAGGTTGATCGGCCCGTTATTTATGTTGTCAAGTCTGCAGGCAGTAATAAAATGTTTGTTATTGTCATCAATGAATATGACTGTTTGAAGTTCACACAGCCGCTTGAGATCGACACGGGAGGACGATACTCGAAAATACGTTATCTGTTGAGTCTGCGGAACGTGCTTTTTTGTTCGCTGTTTGGCAGTGTGAAACACCGGGTCGCGGGGTATGCCAAAAATAACTGTGTGCTCACGTTATAGATCTGTAGGCAAATACACGAAATGTGCAGAAAGATAATAAATGATAGTCTTCTAAATAATACCATACACGACGACTTACTGCAAAAAGAAATATATAAAGATGCATGTTTTTAACGTAAACACGTTTGACGAAACTCCGTCTTGTTGGGTCAAAAATTTGAGAAATACAGACCTTCACAAACCAAGTCCCAAACATTTAGTGGCCATACGTTTCAACGGTTGTTGCACGCTCTTCTTGTTTCGATTTTATATTGGTTCAGACCAAGGACGTCATTAACAAAAGAAAATGTGGTCAAAATTCTGATCCTCTTTTACCTGTTATGTTCAAAATACACCAGATTTCTTGTTTATTTTATGCTTAATGTGTTGCTAGAGTCCCAGTCACTAGTTCAAGCAAAAGCGATGCAGATTAAAAAAAGAAAAGAAATGGCAAGAAACGCTTTGCATGGCCCCTTCAAGTCCAGATGCAGCCGATGCTACAAGCGCGAGCATGTGGTCCTGACCACTTGCACTGCAGGAGCGCGCGTACTTGGACGCTGAAAGCCCGGAGCTCGCTCTTTTAGCTTCTGCTACGCTCACACTTAAAGTGAAACGGAGTATTGTGTTGAGAACTTCATATTTCACCAGAAAACTGAACTGTTTAACATGGTTTACACGTGACATCATCGCACTATATGCTATACTTCGTTTCAGCCTAACTACAGACGAAGCCGATGCTCCAAGCGCGAGCTCCGGGCTTTCAGCGTCCCTGTCAAACACGCGCGATCGTGCACTGCAAGCACTGCTCAGGGCCGCATGCTCGCGCTTGTATCATCGGCTGCGTCTGGACTTTAGCTGAAACGAATTATAGTGGTCAGAGATTTCTTCTTGCTGAGAAAATCATATCCCGTGGTGCAAAATGCACGCTGCAGAAGGTTCGCGCTCAGTGCAACCCATGTATTCAGAAACAAAAATTATTCTTGCTTGGTGCAGCGTCGTGAGGAACGGCGCGAGCGACTGGCACCACGAAAACGCGCTTTCTGGCAGGATTGATTTTCCAAACGAAGTAGTTTTGCAGGATCACGCCGACTGCTCTGTGCCGAGGATGCGGAGCAGAGGAACCTTTACAACACAGCATGTTTTTAACCCCCCCCCCCCCCCCTTTTTCATTTGACGATGCTCCTGCAGAGAATACTTTTAATTTTTAAGGAACTCCCTCCTCCGTTTGGGGGTGCCGATTCGACAATTATATTTGTGCCATTTGTTAACAGTAATCCTTCATTTCTTTTATTTTGCACCCAAAAACTGTGAAGTTTAAACAAGACTGCGAGAATTTGAGCGGCCGCCGACGTTCGGCTGTCCCTAAAAGGCCACTAGAATCTTTCTTTTCAGGTATCCCTGCCGCACACACTTGTAGTTCTATTTATCGTCAGATTAATAAGCCATATTTAGTCCTTCCAATGCTTCTATTCTCGGGGACAACTTTCTCAGACAGTTCAGCAAAAACGAAAACATGTTTCGGTGCCTCAATGATGTGTACATGTAAAATGGTTCATGCAACAATTTTTGTACTTTCAGTAAACACCGCTAAAAAGTAATCCCTGACGTTGATAGCTTGCAAAAACACCCATTAGTTTTCCTCTCCGCTCAATGGCAGACGCAGAAAAAATAAAGAAAAGAAAGAACTTCCCCTCCTCAACTTGCTATTAGACGACGATGTAATCTGACGCTAGTTGTATACCGCCAGTGTTCATCATAGTCGTGCGCTGGGATTGGCAAAGAATAAAGCATGGGTTGAACTTTAGACATTGTTAGAGTTCGGCTATTCTCATCTTTTATTGAACAAGAGCAAACACGAATGTTTGGCGATGCAGATTATCAAGAACCCGAGCACTCGACTCGGGCTCATGACAATCGAGTACGTCACGGTGTCACATGACTCGCGGCGAGAAGTCGTGATGGCACGTGACTTCACGGTGCACGGTGTCAACAACGCTAATACATCTATAGTCCATTGCAACTCAAGAAGGTAGGGCGAGGGAAAGGAAGGCCGGGGGGGAGGAAGCAGACGGAACGCTGGAGAAGAGAGGGGAAACCTCCTCCTCTCTCCAGCGTTCTGCCTGCTTCCTCCTCCCCGGCCTTCCTTTCCCTCGCCCTACCTTCTTGAGTTGCAACGGACTATATTGACGTTC